>VNJM01001605.1:0-10945 GCA_008042475.1 Drosophila kanapiae | reverse complement strand
AATAAAAATATATTAAATATTAAATTAAATTAAAACCAAACTCGTATAGTAATAATTACTTTTTAAAACGCACTCATCAAAGTATTCATTATTACTTTATTTTTCAAAGCAATATTTGGCTGTTGGGTTCATTGCAAAACAAAACTAAAATTAATTTTGCGGAAAATGTTTTCGTCCTTTGACATTTGCCATTGTCCGAAAGTTAATTTGGAAAATCCTAGGCAACGCACCTGTCCCTAAAACAGCCAGAGGACAATGGTCTCACACAGAGACATTGTTATGAAGACATTTTACAATCAAAACTCTCTGCACGTTTTCGCCTTTTGAGCACATTTTGTGTGCTGGCCTTTTCTATTTTTTTGGCCACTTCGTAAACCATTGTTTGGTAAAAAATATATAGCTACTAGGGCAGGGAACAATGGCACAGCCAAATTAAAATGCAAGCCGAACCAAAGCTGGCAGGACATGTCCACTCCCTCGGAGCACTCGCAGACATCACATCACATCCACGAGAGAATTGCGAGCTGGCAAAGTTAAACAAGTTATTTTCTGCACTGGGAAATGCATTAGAAGTGGGAAAACTGCCCCGACTCCACTCCCCAAAAACCAATTTTATTGAGCGATTTCAATTCCAAAAACTCCCGCACGAAGTTGTCTATTCAGCTTAAAAGTTCAAATTGATATTAAACTTTGTGAAATATATTTGGCATTTATAGAGACCGAAGGCAAGCGATTGTGGCAATATTTATTGATAAATATTCTGGGGAATTCGGGAATATGGGAAATATAGAGAATTTCCCATGATAGTTGTAGAATATTATATGCATTATCTGAAGATGCTTATAATAATTATTAATATTTATTTAATACAACCTTTATTACAGTTAAAATTAATTTTAAACTATTTTTCCCTCCATCGAAATGTCCGTATCTTTGTTGTGAGGGTTTGAGACCATCGATTAACAGAACCAATTGAAAGGCAGGCTAATAACTGGAATCCTTTTTTATAAACCCGACCACTCCTTATGAATAAGCCACATAAAAAGCCGGTCAAGTAGTCGGATCTGCTCAAAGGAAGGCTCTTGGTCAGCCAAAAGCGGGGCAATAAGTGCAAGAAATATGTAAACAAAGAAAATAATAGATAACCAACTATAAAATACCCTACTAAAGATCTTAGTTTAGCTTCCTTCAAGAGTAACACGAGCTGCCTTTCTTTGCAATGATCCTAAGCCTTTAGTTCACTTAATAAATTGTTTCTGTAATTTATATGAAGAATATAGTTCCCTAAATGAAGGTGTTCTTTTATGGATATATTCATAGAAACATATTTATCAATATCGCCACGAACACAGTATACCCTTGTGGTCTGCGAGTTACTCGGGGTAATAATGAATAAGGAATAAGGAAGGAGGACACCACCATATCCATTCAGCCTTCCATGCACGCACGACTGAGCACACACGACCACCCTGGAATTGGAGGGGCTACTCTAACCGAAACTTTGATTTCTGCCTCGCGTATTTTCCTTCAATGCTGCTCCCGCTTTTCCTGCCACTTTTCCAATTCTGTTTGCCAGCGAAAGTGACTTTTCCACCATCGAAAATGGGAAAGCGAGGAAGGGACACGTTTGCAAACTTTTTGGGACTATTCCCTAACTTGGCGGATGGATACAGGCCAAAATTCAAATTGCAGCAGCCACAGTTTCCAAACTCAAGCTCATCGTCAGCTGAAAGTATGTAAGCCAAAATTAAATTTGGAAAAACTCTAGATGGATCTACCAAGAAGCAAATTAATTGCTGAATTTATAATCTTAATTATCATCTTCCAGGGATTAGTATTTCAATTGATGCACTCAAAACAGTAGCTTCCTAACTTGTTTCACCGCTATTTCGGCATAAAATTCCCCCCTTGAAACTTGATTTTTAACATACTTTTATAAGAACAATACTTAGTTATTTATAGTATCCTTCAAGCCGCCTTAAATAATTTGCAAAAGCATTTCCCAAAGCCTTTTCATAAAAACCATCAAGTTGATCCCTAATGGCTGGCATTTGTTTGGTTTTATGACGAGAGTGTCATGTCCCTATGAAACCCGTGAAAATGCGAACGGCTAAGGACTACAAGGACTCTTTATCACAACAATTAGGCAAAGTGCTTTGCAAATTTGTGCACTTTTATAGGCGCAATTGCCCATGGTGGCTAGGGCGCATATGGCTGCCATTATGAATGGAGGCCACTCGACCGACCAGAACACGACCCCAACCCAACCAGAATTTTCCCATGTATGAGTGGGCTTTTCGCTGCGTTTAACCAATTAGGAAATTACTTGTGTAAAGTGTTTGCCACAACAAATACGAATACAACCTAGAACTTTTGCCTTTTTACTGGGTAACCACAAGAAACCGTCGGAAAAGTCAAGGCCCCCCACTCTTAAAGTTCGACGAACATCGATTAACCAATCCCGCGTAAAAACACTGCTCACAATCACTAACACTTTCCCAAAACTTTTCAGCATTTCAAAGTAAAAAATACATATAACTAACTCTAATTAAAAAGCATTTTTGCATAAATATATATTTTGCTTGGCCATTCTCTCTGTCTCCTTTCTTGTCAGACTTGCCAGCCTGTCTTGAGGTTTCGGCTGGCGGTGCACAACTTTTTAATCAAATATGTGTCAACGCGGATTTATGAAACTAATTGACTTTAAAGGGGACTACCTACTACTACTACTACTACTACTGGGAAAACCGAAACCACTCTTCCACTTCCCGTCCCCCAGGCCAGAAAGAATTAATTAAAAAACTTAATCTGCCTTGGCTATGGCAACAAATTCCAAGCGGTCGTCGCTCGTTGGCTGTTGGTTTCGCTGGTTTTGAATTTGGCTTTGGTTTTCCATCTTCCATCTCGACGGGGATTTCTTTTGGGTATTGGTATCCATAGCCGTGATTTCAATTAAGTTAAGCAATTCTTTTTTATTATCAGCTTTCGTTGTAGCTGCAAATCAGACACAAGTGGCAGTAAAATTATTTATTTTGTGTCTAGGATTGGAAAATATTAATAATCAAGGTCTTATAATAATTAATTATTATTAGTGAAGAAAATTATAACATTTGTTTAATCAAGTTCTATATTAAATGGAATAATATTTGGCCAAATTATACGAATTTTATCCGTGATCTCGGATTGTTGTATTATTTTGCATGAATTCAGCGATGAAACTTTAATTAGTAATTACATTTTTGTGGCTCATTTTGCTGTTGACCATTTCGCGGGCTGTTTCATTAAAACGTACCTTTTGACAGCCGAATGGGAAATAGGGAATTTCAAAATTAAATCTGTCCAATTATTACTATATATCAAGCATATCGCCATGTCTGTTCGTCCTTTAACTACTGCGTCATTTTTGCGGCCAGCTATGGAAATAGTTTGATGGCAAAAATGTTTAATTTACACATAATGTCAATTAAAAAGGGAAAATAAAAAATATTAAAAAAAGAAAACAAGTATACCCTGGCAAAGAGTTTTGTTATTAAATCAAATGGATTGCTGTTGGTTTCTGTGATATTTAATGGGTTTTTCACATACTTAGCCCCCTTACCACTACAAGATCAGACTCCTCGAGGAGTAATATTCCCCTTTAAAATCTATATAACAATTAAATATATATATATACAACTCAGTCAACAAGTCAGTACTATGAAAGATAAAGTATATACTCATAATATCAAACCTTTGTATCCATAACTTTCAAAGTGAAAGATTAACCCACTCCGATTTGACTTAATTTTAAAATGTAATCACTTAATCAAATAAATGAGAAATATATGAATATCAAAATTAAGGTATAGAAAATTGTTCAATAACTGCATTTATTCATTAACTTATTTAGGTAAACTTAACAGAGTCAAATTGGCACCAAATTGCCATTAAATTATTTAAGTTTTCGATTTACTTAATGTGTTTTTGAACTTACGGATATTTTGTACTTTTTACACTTTCTATTTGCATAATATTACATTCAAATTGCATCGTCAACGTTATTCCGACAATTCCACTCTCCTTTTGATTGGTTTTGTTTGTTTATTTGTTGCTCTTTAATGGAATAAACACATTTACATAAAGAAAGCAAACACATGCAGCAGAACCCGGGCGCATATTACTCATATGACAAGCTGGCTGCGTTTCATATGGAAATACGTACAATTATTATTAAATCAAAGATGGTTTCTCATAAAAAAAATTACAAAAATATAAAAAACCCTTAGAAGATATCAAAAATATCAAAAGAATTTCATGGCAACCTCTTTTTCTCTTCCTTTGCTCATGTTCAAATTGAATTTTCATTGATGTGTGTTTCCTAGCTACCCGCTTCCTCTTCCTTGCTGGAAAGGAAAGTTAATTAATTATTAATATTTAATTTACAACAGATGTTGCCTGTTTATTGCCGGCTTCGGCTTGCCTTCTAATTTTATGCCAATGCTGCTCCTGTTTTTGTTATTGTTTAATGTTGTTTTTCTGCCAGAGGTTGTTGTGGCTTTCTTGGGCTTCTGCTTCGCTGGCTTTTATGATTCGCACTCGGGCCATAAAACGCAATTAGATTGAACGCTCAACGTACATAAAAGCCACATGAGCGGCAAGCAGGGAGAACGAGTGCGCTTTTTTGCCTCTAATTGAAATGATTGAAATAATCACGGACCACAAATAATTGACTGAATTAATGGCATTCCCTTCTAACCATTCCCGCTTTGAATTTGCATCTTGGCAAGCTGACAACGTGGCGTATGCATAATCCCAGTTGCATTCCAATTGACTGACTGAGAGCCTAAGCTTATTAGCTTACTAAGCTGTAATTGGGATTATTGAAGGATGCATTTCCATTGACAGACATTGAATAGATTAAATGCTGTCCCAGAAGTATACTAAGCAAATCAGTCCCTCAATGTGGCTGACAATATGCTTTACTGAATAAAGAATGCAGTCAGTGGCGTCACTTTCTAAAATCGTTAAATCTTTAAAGATATTGGGGCGTGACTATATTAATTTCTAAATGACAATTATATTTATTAAATATATATTTAAAGAGCATTATTAGCCATAAATATAAATAATATAAATTAATTATAAATATTATATAAGAACCTATGTCACAACTACAGAATGTAATAAACCAACTCTTCACCTTTTTCTTAGAGTTTTTGTTACCTTTGCTAATATATATAATCCCAATGTTCAAGTAAAATATTCTTAATATTTAAAAATTGATAAAAATATTTGCATCAGTAGAAAATAATGTAAAATGCCTTAGAAAATAAATAACTACATTTTTGAGAGTATTTTCAACCTAATTTATGCAGGCTTTTCAAAGTTTCGCCTTCAATTTGTTGGAAAGTCCACATTGTTGCAAAATCTTTTAGGCCTCAAGTGGCGGCTTTCCACAATGGCATAGATTCTTTTCACTTGGAAAACTAACAAATTCAATTTCATGCCCGCTTGGCCTCGTGACTTTGCCGCCTTTGCAGAAGCGGAAAAGCTGGAGAGAAGGTCGAGGACAGACGGGGTGATAAGAGTGGAAGGGACGACTTCCGGCTGCTCAAGTGGAGCCTTTTATTTGCTCCTCTTAATCCATAAACAGTTTGCCGCCAAGTGAAATTTATCCGGGAAGCCGTAAATCAAAACAGCTTAAAACGCTCAACATAAATCGTTGGCGCGATTCGACTTAGATGGCTGACACCATTAAATCGCGTTTACCAGTCCATAATTTCACAACGCAGAAAATGAATAATAAGTCGTCGGGGCGATAACAAGAGACAAACGGTTCATAATTATTGCCCGATTTAATTAAAAGAGTCCAGCAAATAATTCAGCTTGTCACTGGCAATTTGCGACAACAATCACAGCAAGTGAAATAAGTGAACGATATCATCTGCATAATTTATATCCCTCTCTTTGGTATATATATACCGTACATATCGTATATATAGTCCAAGTCACGCTCTCAGCTTTATCCTGCAGACGCCAATTGTCTGTTCTTTCATCAGTTATATTTTATTTCTTGTCTGGCACTTATTACGCCAACAAATTGTCTTTTGTTGGATTCCCAGAATTGAACTCATCAATTACATACATTTTTCTACCCTTAAAGTAGAGCGGGTAACTTCATACCTACATACAGATTTTTAGGAGAATATATTTATTATTATTTCGACGTTTAATGCGCTTTTCCTAATTAAATTTGCTGCTTAGAACAAGGGGTTTCTCTTCCAGAGGTAATTGAAAAGTCGTCTAAAAGTATGAAGTCTGAATAAATATTTCTGAATTGATACTAACTTCATTTTCCTTTGGTTTTTCGTTTCACTAAAAGATAGTTAAATAGCTTCTTGGAATCTCAGTGAGATAAACTACCCCATTCCCAGACGCACTCAATTATGCAGCGTCCTTCTAAGTCGTCATCGTTTGTCGATTCTCCCCATTTCTCCCCTTTTTTCGCTCCTTTGTCGCTGTCCCTCGCTTTTTTCTCCCGTTTTTCCGTTACTCGCTTAATAATATGTTAATTGACAGCTTAAGCCAACTGTCAGCGTTGGGTGCGTGCCATTTCAGGCACGACATGACAGCACATATGTCTCCTCGATTAGTATGTCTGGCTGTTGTCGCTTTGGCTCCCCAACAAGCCCGCCCTTCTTCCCAACTGCACTCAGAATAAAAATGATATATTATCCCAAGTATCTTCCATCGAAATCGATGTTTCTCTGGAACACTTACTACGATTAAAGGTACAAATTTAAGAACTTATAATAAATAACTTCCAACACGATTACAAATTATATTTAAACCAGACGACCCTTATATGAATGCCAAAAGAACGCTTACCTTTCCGCAGTGAGCTTCCTTTCTACTTTTATCTTTTTAACATCTGTTTCTTTTCGTGTAAAAGTAGTTAAAATGCACTGGCATTGGTCAAGCAAAAAAACAAGACACAAATTCGAACAGAAAAAGGAACTAACACAACAAGCTGGCTTACTAATGTGTACAAGTGTTATCCTTCAAAAACTAATTGATGCTGAGCACGTGGCGTATACGCAATATTCCATCATTCTGTCCTTGATTTCGGCGTTCGGTGTTATTTATTAAAGTATGCAAATGTGATGAATGTTTGCCAAGGTCCAATGTCTATTTCCCCCGCTCCCTCCTCGGTAGCTTCCTCGGCAGCTTCCTGTATTGTGTCCCGCTCTGTTCATGTAATGGAATTAAATTAATTTTGCATAATTTTTACATGGCATCGCAGATGATGGTTCCATGAACAGTGGTTGAACAATAAACAGAGCTTGTTGCGAAATTAAATATGAACAAATTTGGGATTGAGAACAGGACATTAGCACGCCTTTGGATGAATAATATAGATGTTACAAAATTAAGATATTTTTTTTTTAATATTTTCGTTATATATTATAAAAATAATTACATTTTTAATAAGCTGCATTTTTATTACTAAATGAAAGCTTTGAGGGGCTTAAATGAATAATGAAAAACAATGAATTATAAGTGTGACTAGAAAAAGACTTGAGCCAGAAAAATACAAAATTCTCACAAGTTTAAACAGAATTACTCTTAAGACAGAGAAAAAAATGTTGAACTGCTGCTACAAAATTCTCTACGTCGTGAAGTTTTATATTTTCCTATGGCCTACGAGTAGTCCTAGTCACTAAGCATAATAAAATGTACAATATATTTATATATGTTACTTACTTCATTAAATCTATATATTTTTAGGTGTCACTTGTGATTCTACACGTGACATGATTTGCAGCAAGTGAATTGAGGGAATTAAATCATAACAATTCATAGAATTTAATACATAAATAATAAGATTTCATAGATCAAAGAAATATATACAAAATAAGCCCACAAAAGTTTATTTTTTGCATTTTTATATTACCTATTAGAGTATAGTTATTACTAAAACCTTCTAAAGTTATTAAGGAAATGGATATTTTTATAATTTAACTAAATCCCTATCTAATTTATTTAGATAAAGATTTTATATTCTATAATAACAGGCAATGCTTGTGCTAAGCCTAATTCCACAAAACTCGTTGTATTAAGTGAACTCGATTTCAATTCGCATTCGTTTGGGGACCACTGTGTGCCACATTTCACTTCCGTTTAGTTGGGCGAACAGAAAGGAAAACATGTCGCCATATCGCCCACACAACAACGACCTTGACTGTCCATCTATTGTGTGGTACCTCCATACCTCCTCCCCGTAGAAGTATGTACATAGATGCGGATTTATTGCCGTCTCTATGGCCACGTATCTGTATCGCCATCTGTATCTGCCAGTTCATATCTAAAATATTTATTGCGCCACTTCAATTTGTCTCTTTCAGGGGAGAATAACTCACGGAAATGCAAATCAGGCGACGGGCGTGCCAGGGGGCGTGCCGAAACCCACACAATAGATCCAACTGAGAGCCAATTAAAAGAACCCCTGCCCATCGAAGGCCACCACATACACCGGACTATCTATATACACAGTGATATTTTGAGGACTCTGTGCGAAGATGGCCGGCCGTGGGGCATTATCGATGCTGCTATTGTTGGGGATCCTAATTAGTGGCCGGCCGAAAGCCTCTTTGGGCGCCACCAGCAGCAGCTACGAGGCTGGCAGCAGCATCGGCAGCAGCAGCAACAGCAACAGCAGCAGTAGTGGCAACATCAGCAGCAACAACTTTGCATTCAACTCGGAACTAGGACTCTCGGACCACAATGCCAACGATTCCATGGAATACGATGCGGAGAGTGTGGCGCTCGAGCGCATCGTCTCCACGATAGTTCCGGTATTCTTTGGCATTATCGGCTTTGCCGGACTCCTCGGCAACGGACTGGTAATACTAGGTAAGTGCACTCAGCGAAAATCTGAGCTAAAGCGATGTAAGGTATAAGCCCTGCACTCAAAGGAAGGGATTTGGGTAAATAGTATTTAATGAAAGGATTTTTGTCAAGGATTTGATCTTCCAGAAGTTCTAACTGGCGTAGCTTAGTGGCTTTCGATGAGATCTGAAGAAGCTTATAATATACCAAGTTATATTTTGTGACGTCTTTTATTTAGGAAATAATAATTGGTAGGGAAATCTCCCTAACTCCTGCATATACTGTATACTTCTATCCTTGCATATGGTAATATAATTCCTGTCTAGTTTCTCCAGATTTTATGCACTTCAAAGCGATTTCCGCTCAGTGTAGGGACGACCCTTACCGTCATAAAACGCTGTACTCGCATTCGACCAACAACGCTTTCATTAGCAACCTCCAGCAAAGTATGCGTAATAATTGCAAATGAAGGCGGAACGGGAGAACTGGGGGGACTCCTCTGAGGACATAAAAATATAAGACCGAGCTCCTGCCGGAGCTGAGCATTCAAGCAGAAGCTAATTGATTTTTTATATCCCATTAAGGTACGTGGAGGAAAAGGACGAGAGGTGTGAGTGTGACTGCAAGTGGGTGAAGTAGCCTTGTCTGGCTTGATGGGATCGTTAAGATTGCACTTCTGCAGGCATTGCACAAAATTTAATAGGGTACCAAAAACAATTACTACTACTATGCGGTTAAAGTAAAACAAAATATTAAGCTATAATTATGAATAAACTTATAGTTGCTTATAAATTCAGGTGAATCACAACGAACCTTTACAGTCTGTTTAATAGTGCTCCTTAATATAAAAAAGTCGATTAAATTAATTAAAAGTCAATTAAAAAAGCTTAAACCTCCCTTTATGAATCCTCTAAAAATTAAATAAATGAGTAGGTTATTATATTTCTTGAATAGTTCAAACATTTATTAAGCTTTGTTTCATCCAAATCCTAGGTCTTCCCACAACCTTGTTGAATTTTTCACATGCTAATTGAATTTAAACATATTCCAGCCTCAGCACAAAGGCTATGGAAAAATTGTGCAATGGATTTAAGACGAATAAAGGATTTAACCTGGAAGCACTTAAGTGAATGTGTGTGCTTGGAGGTGTGTTTGGAGATGTGTCTTTGTGTGCTCTATCACCTGCAATGCCGACTAAATCTCAACAGGCAAACGCATTTTGCATGGCATCCTTTCTGCTTCTTAAACATTTTTTATTGTTGTTTTTCCTTGCTGCAACCTTGGTGTGAAATTCTCAGAGGCCATCTCACCCCATCTGTGTGTGGGCGTGTGCTGGCCACACCCACTTTGGTTGCTTTTTGCTTTGCCACAAAAAAAAGACGAAACAAAAGCAAAGAAATGAAGGAGCAAGCTCAAACAGCTCTGAGAATGTCTAAAAATAGGAACAAAAAAGTGGCAGTAAAATTAAACCCAAGATGTCGGTATAAGAATATAGTTTCAACACCTACCTCTTGGCAGTAAGCTGCAGATCAAGCCTTTCTCTCAGCCTAAATGAAAGGATAAAAATGCGACTTATTGTTACAATTAATTTAAGTAAACAAATAAATTACTTATCAAAGCAAGTTGGTAGTTTATCGTTCTAAGAGAGGCTTTTATTTCGCATACATGTTTAAAATATTTAATTACTGTATATTGTTTATGTGATAAATAATATATTTCTCAAGTTCTACACCAAATCTCAGGCGGAGACATATATTCCAACTCTCTGAAAGTTATCAAAGAAACAAGGTGGCGAAAGGCGTTGGATAACAAAACGCCCACAGAGAAAAGTGTTTTTCATGTCGCTTTTCTTTCCCTCTATCTGTGGCATTTTCTCTGCTGTCAGGCCGAGGAAAAACTTTTATTAAAGTCGGAAGTGGCATCCTATTGCCTGTCTGCCTCCAACACGCTTTTCCCGAGCATTCCCTCTCAATTTTCCTTCGGATGCTACTGTGTGGGAAAGCCACTTTGTCAGCTGCGTTGGCGGCACTATGATAAATGATTTGCAAATGAACGTGTGGATTTTATGGCAAATTAT
>VNJM01002708.1:0-39157 GCA_008042475.1 Drosophila kanapiae | reverse complement strand
GTCCACGACAACAACTACTACGACTTCGGAAGAAGGTCAGTCTAGCACATCGACTGCTCCTGTCGTCGAAGCGACTGAAGAGAGCTCCTCCAACGATGGTGGAAACTCAAGCCAAACTTCATCCACGACAACGACAACAACAACTACCTCTTCCAACGACGGACAATCTAGCACCTCTTCCGACCCTATTGTAGAGGTAACATCTGGAAGCTCCTCGAACGATGATGCCAACTCCAACCAATCTTCGTCCACGACAACAACTACTACGACTTCGGAAGAAGGTCAGTCTAGCACATCGACTGCTCCTGTCGTCGAAGCGACTGAAGAGAGCTCCTCCAACGATGGTGGAAACTCAAGCCAAACTTCATCCACGACAACGACAACAACAACTACCTCTTCCAACGACGGACAATCTAGCACCTCTTCCGACCCTATTGTAGAGGTAACATCTGGAAGCTCCTCGAACGATGATGCCAACTCCAGCCAATCTTCGTCCACGACAACTACAACAACTACTTTGGAGGAAGGTCAGTCTAGCACATCCACTGCTCCTGTCGTCGAAGCCACTGAGGAGAGCTCCTCCAACGATGGTGGAAACTCAAGCCAAACTTCATCCACAACAACGACAACAACGTCTACCAGCGGAAGTAATAAGTCAAGCAGTGCAGTGGTTAAGGGAGGAAAGTCAGGCTGGACGTCAACAAAAACAACGAAGACTTATTCCTCGAAGACCTCTAAGATTCCCAAATCAAGTGGAAAGTCTAAGTCCGGCTCTCGCAAAACTACGACCACAACTGTGACTTCCACCTTTGACAATAGTCAATCTGGTTCATCATCCTCTCCAATTGTGGAAGTGTCCCAAGACGAAGACGGAAACTCAAGCCAATCATCTACGACAACAACGACAACGTCCACAAGCGGAAGTAATCAGTCAAGCACTTCATCTTTGCCATCAGTTGAGATCAGCGCAGGTGTTAAAGGAGGAAAATCTAGCTCAACATCTACTAAGACAACAAAGACCTATTCCTCAAAGACCTCGAGGATTCCCAAGTCAATTGGAAAGTCAAAGTCCGGCTCTCGCAAAACTACGACCACAACTGTGACTTCCAGCTCTGACAATAGTCAATCTGGTTCATCATCCTCTCCAATTGTGGAAGTGTCCCAAGGAAGTTCCTCAAACGAAGACGGAAACTCAAGCCAATCATCAACGACAACAACGACAACGTCCACAAGCGGAAGTAATCAGTCAAGCACTTCATCTTTGCCATCAGTTGAGATCAGCGCAGGTGTCAAAGGAGGAAAATCTAGCTCAACATCTACTAAGACAACAAAGACCTATTCCTCAAAGACCTCGAGGATTCCCAAGTCAATTGGAAAGTCAAAGTCCGGCTCTCGCAAAACTACGACCACAACTGTGACTTCCAGCTCTGACAATAGTCAATCTGGTTCATCATCCTCTCCAATTGTGGAAGTGTCCCAAGGAAGTTCCTCAGACGAAGGCGGAAACTCAAGCCAATCATCAACGACAACAACGACAACGTCCACAAGCGGAAGTAATCAGTCAAGCACCTCATCTTTGCCATCAGTTGAGATCAGCGCAGGTGTTAATGGAGGAAAATCAAGCTCGACATCTACTAAGACAACAAAGACCTTTTCCTCAAAGTCCTCTAGTCTTCCTGAATCGAGTGGAAAGACAAGCAAAACGGTGACTACGATTACAACGTCCAAGTCATCCTCGGCTCCTAAAACTCAGACCAACTACTCGTGGTCAAGTACATCAAAGAAAACAGCAAATCCTGTCAACACAATTTCTTGGACAAGCCGTTCCAGCAGCCAGCCTTCAGGAGAAACTTCCGCTGTCGAAGGCGGAGATTCCTCAAACTCCTGGTCAAAGCTTATTAAACGAAGCACCAGCGGCATTGCATCAGATGGCGACAGCAACGGTTCTGTTGTAGGTCCAAATGGATCTCGTGGCGCGCAATCATGGTCCCAGCGCTCTGGTTTCTCCAGTGATAGCTCACAAGTTCAAGGATCCCCTGACATTCGTTTCAGGTATAGTAGGGGTCAGAATAGTCGCGATGGACAGTCGCAGGACTCCCAATCCTGGTCCAGGAGCTCCACAGGAGACAGTGACAGCACGGATGGCGCAGCAGTATCCGTAGACGGCCAAAATGTGGATGATTCGGAGAGCGGCGACAGTACGGTGCAAGGTGGCTCTGGACAATATCCCTACTGGTGGGGCAACCGTCGTTGGGTGGGCGTTGGAGGCCAACGCAACTGGCGTTATGGATGGCGTCCATACGGAAGCGGATGGGGCGGATGGAGCAATCAATATTAAAGTCAGTTCATGCCAGTGGACTTAGCTTCAAATAAGAGGCGCTTGGCTTTAATTTATATGATTGTAAAATATATGCATTTGAATATAATTAATCGTATTTTCATTTGAGTTGCTCCTTATTTACTCTTAAGAATATCAATTAGGTTTTGTTTTAAAAGGGCGGACCAGGTTCACAGAAAGCTGCAATCAAAACTATTACGTTGAATAATCAGATAGCAGGGTAAACAATATTCTCTTGTGAATTAAAATAATAATATTTGTAGTTTTTTATAGTAACTAAAACGTTGAGAAATAAAATAATATGTTTTTGTTTTTAAACGAAATTGATTTTGCTTTTATTTAAATATGAATTAAACAGAGACAGGTTTCAGATTAAATCGAATAAAATCATTTTACTTCCGTACTCTAAAAGAAAAAGTAAAACTTATTTCCGGTACTGGTGGTGCTGTTTTTGATAAACTGTATAAAGTCAGCCCATGACCATTGGGATGTCGGCGGAGCTTCGGTTGATCCTTGAGACGACGAGGAGGCTTCGGTGGTTGTACTAGTTTGGGCGCAAACGCATGATATGGTCGCAATTAACACCAAGAAAATGATTATCAGCTCCTTCGACTCCATAATGGCTTGGATATATGACTAAAATTTTAATTACGCGCTTTGCTGCTTTATACCTTTCCCGAAAAGAAATAGAAACACAAATATTTACTGTGTATATTTACACAAATGTTTTTTTTTAGAATTCAATCTCTATTAGCGCAGAGTCAGCAACCTGTAGACTAAGCAAGCAGCACACACGAGCATTCAATTGATACAGACTTCTGAAAGACGTTATTAAACGAGATTAACTGATATATCTTAAACTTTCCTTTCAAGCACGAAGCGATATGTAGAAGTATACTTTAACTCTTTACAATTTACAAAAAATATTCTTTAGTTACATTATACACATACATAAAAACTAAAATTATTTAAAACTATAACCATTCCAAATTGCGTTTCAAATAATGCGGTTATATGTAACCTTGCACGCTCAAAAAATAGTATTTTCACGATTTCCTAGATTGGCAGTGGCAACTCTGCATCCACGGTCTGGCGCCTCCTTTTAAAATAAACCGATAATATATCGTGAGCTGGTGGCGCCCTCTGGCGAGTCTAAGTCATGCTTGGCAGCAAATCAGATGGCTGGGCATTATATGGTGCTAAAAAATGACATAAAAATAAAACTGTAAGAAGAAGCACGACGTGCACAAAATAAAAAATCGAATTGCAGGACTTAACAACAACAGAAAATAACAGCGAAATCGCTGCCTACAAAACCCTAATCTTGGTGACAAATTCCATTGGAGCGGTGAGTGTGCATCGGTAACTATTTGCTCCGTATTTTGGCCAGCGATTATTAGAAGCAATAGCAAACACTGCACACACACACACACACACACTGGCCCGAACACACGCACACACATTTGACAAGCACAAACAGCAGATGAAAATCTGGAAATTATCATTCTTTATTTCTTTTCTTGTCAAATCAGTTTAGTGTGATTTTTGGAAAAGCTTTTAGAATCGAAAAAGAAAAGCGGAGCGCACAGCATAATCCGTTTCCGGTCCATTATTTCGGGGCACGAAAAACGGAAGGGCCAGTGTGCAGACAAAGTGGGTGAAAGGAAACCTGAGCTCGCATTTTCTGCGAGCCATCTGAGCTTGAATCTGAATCGGGAATCGGGAATCGGAATCGGGACAAAGAACACGGGGAGCCGCCACTGGTGAGAAACGCGGAGGAGCGTCGTTTATGACGCACACATTTTGTGGGAAAGTGAGCTTAGCTGAGCTGAGCCCTTGCATTTGCCACGAGACTGCAACAAAAGCAACCATTGGAGCCACAGTTCGGGACAAGACAATAGAATAGGTAGGAGAGCAACGCCAGCGGCATCATGACGATCAAGCCAGTGAGCGCACCGCCCAGTGCCAAGCGTGTGGTCGGCAATGTGGTGGACGCCGATAACAAGGAAGCGCAGGTGGTGGTGGTGGTAGAGCAATCGGTGGCCACCCAGGCCCAGGTGAGTGTGAGCTTCACCTGGTCTTCTTCTCCTTTTTAATTTCTTTTTTTCCGCCCCCATTAGAGTCCACAAAGGCGTGGCGAAGTCTATGACGAGCTGGCACGCACCCATCGCTGCAGCCCCCATAAGAGGTGAGTGTGCCTGCCCCTTAGAAGTTGCATGCAAAGAGTGTTACAAGCCGCAGGGTTTGTGGCAAGGGGGCTCCCCTTGGGCTCTGGCAATTAAATAGGTTTTCTGGTGCATAACTTACCTACAAACATATATTAGAAAGAAATTTAAAGAGGGATTTTATGGCTCCTTTAACGGTATTTAGAATAATTGTGCAGTAAAGTTATCGTCGTACACATTTTTGTAGTTGTTTCTCTTGCATTACTTAAAATGGGATTCCCCCAAATAAGAATTAGAAGCAGTTTTCAAGGGTTTTAAGTTTTTTTTATTTACAAAACGCTGTCTTTATTGTTATATTCCAACATTTCGACCTCTTTGTAACCAAAACTCTTATTTTTTCACCCTTTAATGGCTAATAACAATTTCAATTAATGCATTATAGGGTCATCTTATGTCAAAAAAGTATGCAGATACTATTTTATGGGGAATCCTGTTTATCATAGATAATATCGATGTTCATAGACATATCGATTATTTATCGAAGTATTTATCTAGCTTCTATTTGATAAAGAGTTTACAAACAAAATACGTTCAGGGAATAATCTCCAGGCTAGTTTTTAAAATAGCCATTCGTACGCAGCGATTTTTCACCTCGTAATATATTAATATACATTTCTTTATGACGTCTCGAGGTCATGATGAAATAAAGGAAAATGAATAAAAAACATTGCGAAAATAAACTAAATCCAATGCGCTTTGTGTTTCTTAGAAACAAAACTGTTTCGGAGGAAATAACATTCCCCAAGCAACTAATCACAACTATTCCAAAAAAACTTATATATATGTAAATATATATAAATTATTGTCAATAAATGTTTGGTAATTAAACTCTACAAGAGCGCACATATCGTTATATCTATAGGAATATATGTTATATAGGAACCTATATCTATATTCTATATTCAGGATAGCTCCTTATGCAGGACATTAAGTATTTCTGTGGCATATACTTCAGGGGTGCGGGAGAAATCGCTATGGATTTGTAATCCTTAAAAAATTGTTAACAAAATTATGCTGCCTAAGCCATTTATAGCTTCCAGCAAGCAATTTAACCTCTGAAAATTCTTCTTAATTGTCCTGTCTGTATTCATATTCCATATTTTCCCCTTTCGCAGCAACCCCCGTTCAAAGCGCCGCGACCATCATGATAGCCATGGTCACCACCACAAGCGTGATCGTCTTGAGCGCGAGAAACTCAACCATACGGCTGTGGTGACCGGCAGCGGTGTTGTGCCCGGCGGTGTGTCTGGCAGCAAATGTAACAGCCCAAGCTCGGCTTCCACATCGAGCGGCAGCAGCAGTCCCTCGGTGGGCAGAAACTCACCGGAACATATCGGTTTGGGCGGCTCCAATGTTCCCAAAGCCCAGGGCCAGCTGTCCCCCGCAACGGCGGCTGATGCCAATCTACTGAAATCGGCAGAGGAAACCTTTTCGGGCTACAACAGCGGTGATGAGCATCTGCAGCCAAAGGAGCGTAAAATTCCAGTAGAGGAGTGGCAGCGTCGTGACGTTGAGTTCGCCAAGTGCATGGAGCAGCGGGGATACGAGCTGAAGCCCGTGGAAGAGGATGGCGCCTGCCTGTTCCGTTCCATCTCCCTGCAGATCTACGGCGATGAGGAGATGCACGATGTGATCCGCCAGAACACCATGGATTACATTGTAAGAACTTGTTTCTTTATATTTTTGGACTTATTTGAATCTAGAAATAATCCCACTTGCAGCACGAGAATCGCGAGTACTTTGGACAGTTTGTCACCGAGGATATTAACAGCTACATTCAGCGCAAGCGAGCTCGTGATGCTCATGGCAACCACATCGAGATCCAGGCCATATCCGAGATCTACAGTCGCACCGTCGAGGTGTACTGCTACCAGTCTAGTGAGTTGAAAGGAGAGATTCTCAGGAAGAAATCTATTTAATTTCCTCAACTATTCTCTCCCAACTTTAGCTCCCATTAATATCTTCAACTCGGAACAGTCTCAGGCTGGCTACCCACCGCTACGTCTGTCCTATCAGCGCGGCTCTCACTACAACGCCATTTTAGATCCATATAACGCCACTGTAGGCGTGGGCTTGGGCTTGGCTGGTTACAAGCCCGAGATCCAGACCAAGGAGGCGGTGCGTCTCAGCGAGCAGCTGGAGATTGAACAGACCATGTTCGAGGACAAGCTGAAGACAACGGACTGGGAGGCCACCAACGAGGCCATCGAGGAGCAGATAGCTCGTGAGTCATACCTGCAGTGGTGTCGCGACAACATGCAACGTTCGCGCGGCAGCAGCAACACGGCCGCTGGCTCGGCCACATCCTCAACGGTCACATCTGCTGAGGCACTCACCGATTCGGATGCCTCGCCCTCAAAGTACTCGGTGGGCTGCGGTGGCGGCAGTGGCACCATCAGCAGCGGCATTCCGGCCGCCACATTGGCCACCGGCAGTGGTGCTGTGGATCCAGCAGCCACCGTGTATTCGCTGTCACCCAAGACCTTGAACCAGTTCTCACACAAGTTGCCATCGGAGGTGAATGACTTGGCTGGCTATGACAGCGATACTACCGATATGAGCAGCACCAGCTCCGTAGGACACTGCGGCGGTAACTCATCGCCCAGCACTGTGTCGCCCGGTCAGCGTACAGGCAAGGGATCGAAAACTCAGCGCCGCGCCACGGCCCACCGAAAGAAGCGACGCCATGAGACTCGCGAAGTGCCGCAGTCTGCCAAAAGGTTTGTTCCCTTTTCCCGTTTCTCTTTCTAAAGATTGCTTAAGTATCTTTCTTTTGCCAAGCAGCACTGACGTCTTGGAGGCACCGCTACGCAAGAGCCCGAAGCGCGACTCGGATCCATCAGCGGCTCGCGCCAATACGCCGGATGCTGAGCAGCGTCCTTGCACCTCGAAGCAGTCTTCCATTTCGCCACCGAAGCGCGGAGAAGGCCAGTCGTCGTCAAGCAAGCAAAGCTACTCCAGCTTCTACCAAGAACTACTCGAGGCTTCCTATGCCAATGAAGGTGAGCATTGTTTAACAGTTCGTTCAGTTCGTTGGCGATGAAACGCTAAAATCTGACAGGAAAAAGGGCGGTTGTATTATACAAACAAGAGCTGGGAGAAAGAGAGCAATAGGCGGTCCGAAAAGGGAGGGAAAAGCATGCACAGCTTGCTTACGAGTGAAAGATTCATAATAGAGATTTATCTTCAGAACTTTACTTTTGTTGCGTAGGATTTTAAGCACATTATAATTTTGTTATTTATATTTTAAGAGAATTTTCTCAGCATTTCCTTACTTTTAATTGTCTTCTTACCTATCCCTTAGGCGTTAACGAGAGCGCAATGCTGCAGCAGGCCATCCAGATGTCCACTCGCGACTACATAGACGATCAGAAGCGAAAGTTTCTATCCGGACCGTAGGCCGCTGCCCCCCCTCGACAGCTACGCCTTGTTCTTTGTACAGTGATTTAGCAGTTCTTTTCGCAACGAAAACGAAACACAACTTACCAAAAAAACACAAAAAGAAACAAAAAACAAAACAAAAAACATGAAGATAAACTAATTGCAGAAATTATCGACGATCTTAATGCTGATGAAAGCTGAATGGATGGCAGGAGCAAGCTTGCTTTTCACAGCACCTTAACACTCTCACATACACTATCCTTTATATGTATGTATATGTATATATATATAAATGAGCATATATTTTGTAAGAAGGGCACAAGGAAGGTTCATAACTGAATTTGCTGACTTGAGCACAAATTTTTTGATATGAGATCAAACACCCCCGACAGCACCGATCCTGTCCGCTTTTATAATTAATACCCAGCTCCTTTTTCAAGATTCGATAAATTTTGTATATTTTTGGGAATTTTCTAATCTTTGCGAAAAGCCGAGAGAAAGCGAGAGTATATGAACCCTGCTCGTGCATTAATTTGATATAAAATTGATATAAAACTAACACTCTGACATACATATACATACACACCCCAATACGGATAATGCTAATTATTAATTATTTAATTAAATACAATAAATGGTGCATAATAATCGTAATTTATGAGTACTCTTAAATAAAGCAAATAAATAATCACAGAAAAGAATGAGAATTTCTGATTTTGGGGAATAGTTTCATTACCCTTAAGGATCGTAAAATAAAATCATTTCAGTTTAGATCAATTTATATTATTTACTGCATACATATATACAATGGTTTTTGTGTTTATCGGTGTAGCAAAAAGTTATATAAATACATTCACATTTTTCGAATCCCCTTCCCTACAAGTTAGTTTAAATCTAAATTGCATTTGTTTACATATTTAATATATATTTATAAATATATATAGTAGTTCGCTGCATTTGGAACAGTATCATGTATTCGTACAGGCGTGTTTGTACATATGGACAGTCAGACATACATACATACAACATTGATTCTAATTGTGTACAAAAATACATTTCACTAAAATACATTGCATATAAAATTATTATTCCTTTGCACATATTTCTCTTAAATTAGAGTATGGAAAGTTGGGGGGCGGACAAAGGCCTGGGACCACCGACCATTACTCTGCTGGGGGCTGGCAATTATCTATGGAAATCGAATTATACTTAAAAATTTAATAATTAAAAGGTAATTTTATATCCAAACTTATATATATTTTAAAACAGGGGTGCTCAAGCCTTTGGACACGCGTCACATGTGTTTTTTTGTTTTTAATGCTCGCACACGGCGCTATACACAAACAACTTTGCACTTTCTTTTAGTATGTCACTATGGTGTGCTAGTTTTAAGACTGTTTTGGCTACCCCTGTCTTAAACTGTTTAATTTATTGCAAGAGCTATCCCGTAACCAAGGAATTTCTATTGAAATAAAGTTAAAAATGAGAAATGGTCTTAGTTTAGTAGACGGTCCCATTATCATCGTGGACTTACGTTTAAAATTGTACACTGTGTTTGAGATATTCCTTTGGGGGAAAACCTCTGAAGACATTAGCTAACATCCTCCGGGTTTGCATTATCCGATTTTGTGAGAGTCAATTAAATTTTGTGGACCGAGAGAGAGAGTTTTAATTTTTGGAGCAGCCAAGCCCGAGGGCTTGGATCAGGCTAAATTGAATTTTGCTTTAACTGACTTTACAAAAATCATTTGGCTAATTTATCATTTGCTGCTGTTGCTGCTGCTGCTGCGATGTCTGCTGTTGCTGCGGTGCCTGTTGCTGCTGCTGCGTGATCACTATGTGATGCTGTTGCTGCTGCTGTTGTTGCTGTTGCTGTTGCTGCTGCTGCTGTTGCTGCTGCTGTTGCTGCAACTGTTGCTGCTGGGTGGCCAGTTGATTGGCATGTTGCAAAGCCGCTGTGGTGGCTTCCGTAACCACCGGCTGCAGCATACTGGTGCCGTTCTCCCGGCGAACGTGGCTATTTAGCTCTGCCTTCACCCTCCTGGCTATGTGCGAGCGGGTGTGTTTGCGCAGGTGATCCTTGCGGTAGAATCCTTTGCCGCACTCGGCGCACTGATGCCGCTTCTCCCCGGAATGGATCACAAAGTGCAGGCTCAGCTGCTCCTTCCGCTTGAAGGCCTTCAGACAGACCGTGCAGATGTAGGGCCGATCCGGATTATGCGACTGCTTGTGGCGGGTGAGGTGATCCTTGCGCTTGAGCGATGCCTGACAAATGTCGCACACGTACCGCTTCTCCAGGTTGTGACCCACCAGGTGCACCTCGAGCAGCTCGGGCTCCGGGTACGCCACATGGCATTCGGGGCACATGTACAGCGGACTACCATCCAGCGCTGTTCCCAGTCGAATCTCTCCGGGTCGCAGCTTCGGTTTCCGGTCCTTGCTGCGCTTTTTGCGTTTCTTCTTCTTGGAGGAACTGCCACTGGCTCCTGCGGCCGTTGCTGTTGCCGTCGTCGCCGTCGCCGTAACCGCCGCCTGTGTTTGCACCTGCAACGTCGTCGTCTGCTGCTGCGGCTGCAGCGTCAACTGCTCCTGCTGAGGTATACTAATGGTTGTCGTGCCAAGGGTGTTGATGCCAATGGCTGGTCCCGTCTGCACCTGCAGCACCTGCAAGAGAATGTTAATTAAGAAGTAATTAATATGCATACTAGTGGAAATTTAATGAAATTCCTTCTTTTATATTCATAAATAGTTGGTAAAACTGATTTACAACTTACCACATTTTGTTGATTCTCCTTTTTTATCGTTTCTGCGGAATACTTGAGGAAGTGATGCAGCGATAGGGGCAACGTGTTGGCTGGAAGATGCGAGAGGTAGTCGGCGACTGTGGTGCCCGGCGTCAGTGTTTGCCACGAGGTATTCTGGAGTACTGGAAAAATAGCAATTTATTAGCTTCTTATGAATATAAAAATATCTGCGGTGTACAAGAAAAAACTAGGGGTTTTAATAACCATAAATAAGGCCTGAAAACAGTAACACCATACTTTTGGTCAGTTATTGAAAAAGATTATTGAATCACAGTAATTTCTTGGCTTGATTTATTTTAGTTACCTTGTTGCTGCAGGATGGCATTGCACAGATCTTGGGTAAGTTCCTGCGGGGCCGTCACCTGTTGCTGCTGCATCTGCTGCTGTTGCTGTTGCTGCTGCTGCTGCTGGCCGGAAGTGCTCGCTTGCAGCGCATCCGCTGCGGCGCTCGTTGTGGTTGCACTCGCATACGCCACCGTTGCGTATTGCGTCTGCTGCTGTTGCTGCTGCTGTTGGGAGGCTGTGACCAGGTGGCCATTGTACTTGTCGCCCTGAAGAGCATCATCCTGGCCACCGCGGAATTTATTGTTGTTCCCGCTGCCACTCTGACCGGTTGAGAGATTGGCCTGGCCAAAGTGAGCGACCTGTTGCTGTTGCTGCTGATAGCGATTGCTAGTACCGGCGGCATCCTGCTGCTGCTGCTGTTGCTGCTGCTGCTGGGGGTTATTGGTGGTGGTCACCGTCACATCCGCGACTGCAGCGGTCACTGTGGAAACCAGAGGTGCTGTGGATGTCGTAAATTGCGGCAGGCCGGGAATATTGCCGGGGAACGTGTTGCCAAACGGGGTGAAGTTCATTGTCTCAGCTTGTCTCAGCTTGTCGGGAGATCTTGGGTGATTTTATGGGGTCCTGTGCGTTGAGAATCAGGCAACTGCAATAAGGTAGTATTTTTTATAGATTAATAATCGAAGGAAGGCAGGAAAATTGAGGGTAACTGGTGTTCATATCCCTAGAAAATGCTTGAACCAAGCCATAACTATGAATATCCTTTAAAGATGATGTAGAAGATTAATTATTTGTTGTACTTTCTGTAATATTATTAGAAACAAGTTGTAATTAAGAAAATAAAAGAAAATAAAATAAACTATTAAATATAAACTTATATTAACATGTTATTACAGAAACAATTGATTCTAGTTTTTTATATATCTTTCTATTGTTGCCTTCGTCTTAATTTATCTCATAAGTAACGTAAAAAAACGTAAAATATGTCGTTACAATTTAAGCTTAGAAGGCTTTTAAATAGAAAGTGAAAACAGCGCCGTGGTTGTTGTCGTTATTTTAGCTGACTTGCCGAATCTCCCACGCACACACACACTAGCGGCCACCCGCAGGACATGCACCTAAACACACCACCCGAAGAGGACTCACACAACACCTCACACACCCACACACAACACCCCACACAACAACAAGAACACCCGCGTTGCATTTGTGGAGGTGACGATAAAAAAGAGCGCGAATCCTGCGCGCTGTGCCGCCACGAGAGCGAGAGAGAAAGCGAACGAAGGAGGGTCAGGGGTGGGCACTACACACACACAGAGGAAAGGGCGCAAGAGGTGGACGAGGCGGAGGCTTCATGTCGATGACGACCGACTAGATGGCGATTTAGTGTGTCGGTACATTAAGATTAGGTTAGGGCTGACCCAAACCGCAAGTGTGTATGCCTTTCGTTTCACCAACAAAAACAACACTGAATTAAAGCCAAGAAAAGAGGAAAATAAATGCGAATAACATATATAACTCATACGCAGCGTGGAACGATCTAAACTGACTTGTAAGTGGCAAGAGTACAGCGCTGCGCCATATCGATTTTCACTAAGTACGCGATTCGGTGTCCTTTTTAATTGTGAACACATTCTTATTCTTATTTTTTTTTTTTTTATATTATATATGCTGAATTATTTGATTAATGTAATCCAAGTTTGTGGTGAAGTAGTCCCGTGACGCCGTAGGATAAATCAACTTTCACTTGGCCACTTGGAAACGCGGTGAGCTGCTCGTTTATTTTTTGCCTTGTGCGCGCGAACCCGTGACACAATAAAACGCAAGGCGCGGGGCCACACAAAGGAAAAGTGCAGCCAATTGCATTGCTGCCGCACAGCCCGTTCTGGAGGTCACCTCCTCCGCGGCCAACCAACCAAGCCAACAAAAAAAAAAAAATGTGTGTATTGTGTGGGCTTTCGGAGGGGGAGTTTGAGTTGGTGACGGGGGACGGGGGCCACTACTACCGTTCAATGTGTCTGCGGTGCACATGCACATGCACACGTGAATAACACCCGCCGCATCCACGACTGGGGCCACCTGGCGGCGTGTGGCGTAGCTTCACTACTGACCCGACCCGACCCGTCCGCTCCGCATTGTGTGCTCCGGCTCTTCTTTTCGCCGGCACGAGACAGAAGCTTCGGCTCTCGGCTCTTTTGGAGCCGGCATGGCCATACCATTAGTCCTCCCCTCCCTCCAGCAAACATGATGGTATTAGTTGGTCTAACTACGCTTGTGTGCTTCATGCGAGAGAACAAAACGAGAGCTGATAGAGAGATAGAGAGAGTTGGCGCTCTCTCTCTCTCTCTCTCTCTCGTATTGGCAAAAACATTACATTTGCCATTTTGGAAAACAGTTATTTGTAGACGGTCTTTTTATAGATAAATGTTTATCGATATATAGGGGTATCTATTAATAGAGTCATGATCTGGCTTTGTATAGATAAATGTTTATCGATAGATAGTGGTATCTGGATAAGGAGTCATGATCAGAGTCTGCCAAATCGATAAGCAGAGGCGTTATTTTCTATTTATAACTGTTTATAATACATCGATCGTTATTTCTGCTTAACAACTATTGAAATTTTAATGTAATTAGGTTATATTACACTGTATTCTTTATTTTTAGCATAACTTAAGCTATGTTTCGATCCTTAATATGTATTTACTGTAAATAAACATTGTTTCTTTGCCGGGAAAAATACCCTTTCCGTCCCCTTAATTGTTAGCCTAATAATAACAATAAATATAATAAAATACTAAACATAAGATTCAGTTTTTTTTTATGGAGATTAAAAAAGCAATACATGTTTGGTTAATATTTATAAAAAGTGTGTTCTGTGTTTGGAAAACTAAGCCACAAACTTGTTTTTAATGGTGTTTACTTCTGAATACAAATATTGTACTTCAGAGAATTCTGAGCTGCACAAAGTTGGTGGTCTTAATGAAGGTTAATATTTGTATCAGATGTACAGAGATTAACATAAAAACTTACATAATTTAAGTAATACATTCGTGTGGCGTGTTTATAATTAAAGTCATACATTTATCTAGAGTGTTTATCATAGAATTATTAATCCTTTTAAACTTATCATAAAATATTGATTATATTATAAACTTAAACTATAATTGTTTGAACTCAACATCTGCTAAATATCTTAAGAGACCAAGGCTCCCATAGTCCCTTATATTCTGAGCCATTATAACTAAATCTCCTCTCGATAAGAATTATGCAACAAATCCGATTTTAAGTTAGCTTTGGGCTTTGCCACACAGACACCGCGAATCCGCCGGAATCCTTTGCGACACACGCATACCGGGTCAAAGCAATAATTTTCCGCAGGACAAGGCCTGCCGGCTGGACATTTAATAATTGTACAGCTCACAACCTCATTTGCCTGGCAGCCGATGCCCCTAACAAGGTAATTGTCATCTTGAATCTAAGATTAGCTAAAAGGATTACTTTATTATTTGTACAAATCGAACTAAACCTTTTTGGAAGATGATTGAAGCAAAGATCCGAGTAGAGAAACACACATAAGAAACAAGTGAAAATCCATTGCGGCACTGAGAGCTCTAGGAAATTTTATAACCGTATCTGACACCGTTAAACCATAGCTAATGTGATCACTGTAACTAAATATAATTGTTTTATGCACCACAAAGTGTTCTCAACTAGAGGAAATGTACTTAAGAAACCTCTACAAGCTTCGAATCAACACTGTAATACCCTTTACACCCTCTTTTTTATAACGTATACGGAATAAGCTATTTACTGACAAGACTCCCATATTACGTATACGAAATGTTTAAAAATGAAAGGAAATTTGCATCACAGATAGTTTTAAAGTTATAAGAAATTAAAATAAGAAGCCTCTGCAAGCTTCTAAACAACTCTTTAATACCATTTATGCTCTTTTATATTGCGTATAAGTAATAAGACATTTCCTTATTCAAAACCCAAATTACGTATACGCCTTGATTAAAAAAATAAACATATTCAGATCATTTTGAAACCCAGTTTCCACTCCGTTTACTTTCCCATCTAAACAAGGGCGCACGAGTGCCCCCTTTTTGAAACAGGGTAACAGCTCCCGCATATACGATGCACCCCATTCTCCAGACACCAAAAGGGGGTTCGTGTGATTTGCATATATGCAGGCCAAGTCGGGCAATAACAGCAACAACAACGATTGCAACCAAAACAAAGATGCTGCGCTCCTGACACTGACACTGAAATCCGCACACAAGGCCAATCGACGAAATCAGGCCACGCACACGAATTCCGGCACGGTGGCGACGATGACGATGGCGATGACGTAGCGTTGCGTTGCGTTGCTTCCGGCAGACGGCCTACCACAGCAAAAGGCCGGCCGGCTACCCCAGACACCCACAGTCACCCATTAAGAGTCAGCTCCTCGTCAGAAGCACAGAGCAAACTGCACTCAATCCTGCACGCAGAGAAAATACGTCCTTCTTAAAGGGATGCCCATGATAGAAGCTTTTATCTTTTACGATATATAGGCTTTCACAATAATTATTAGACACCCAATACTTCCTTTATAATAATGCAACTAATATCGAAGATTGTATTTGTCTTTAATAAATACTTCTCTCTGTGCATTTGGCTCCATTGCAATCCATCCATAGCGAGTAAACACCGAGGACTACACAATTCTGACGCGGAGAGTGAGAGTGTCGACACCAGGAGTTGGCTAAATGGCGGATGGTGGGTGTTGGGCTGCCAAGGATTGGGTGACGAGGAGGTGCTGGGCAAGTGCAACTCTCCTGTGCGCATGTGAGGCGGCTGTTCTTGTGCTCGTGTATCGGCGCGGCACCTCGGCGACTTTCAGGCACTGCATCGTCGTGGTCGTGATGGTTGCAGCGAGGGTGCTGCAAGTTGGCGCATTTGGCCGCACTTTGCCGGCCAGTTTCATACTCCCATTCCCTTCAACGTCGAGACACGTCCTCGTTGGATGCAGAATGTGTTACAAGTGGCAGACAAAGGCACTGCTGAACCCTGGCCGCAAATGGCCTGTTATGGTTGCAGTTTTGGGGCTTGGGGTTTTTTTGAAACGTATAAACGAATATATTTTCAAGTGTAAAGATAATCAGGGGTGCCACAGATAGCGCTATTAATTTACATTAAGTAGAAAAGATTTATGATGCATTTAAGGGATGAAATTAAGTACAATTATTATCTTTCTTAAAGTTCTTACAAACTTAAGAGTTTAAAATACACAGCGTTTAGAAACATCCACTGGATATTAAGTTATAAGTTTATAAGGTTTTTATAAACCCTCACAGAAACCTTACTAATATTGCGATAAAAGGTTGAGCATATATTTCCCTACATTATATATTTTATTTTAGAAGGTTGTTCTTTTTCAGTTGTTTCTTTAACGGTGTGACATTCTTTGGCATTTTTTTGAGCAGCATTTAAAGTGATTTTTTAACTCTAATGATTTCTTGGCACCTCCGTATATTTTATATTTTAATTTTCATTTAGAATTATCCTTCCTTTTCAATTATTTTCCTGCCACTGTGCAACCACGACGTCATTGTCATTGGCATGTCTAGTGGGCCGTAATCGTGTCCGTGTCCGTGTCCGTAGCCGTGTCTGTGGCCGTGACCGTACGCCCGCCGATTCGGCAAAGACGAACTGTGAGGCTGAGTGCAAGTCGCGCCCGGAACTCGCAGGACACCCACAATTACCCACAGATTTGCACACAGCCCTCGCAGCTGTGTGTGCGTCGTGAAAGTGAAACTGCGACGCACGGCAGAGCCGGAGTTTGCAGCCGGAGCCGTATTCCGCAGCCGGAGTCGCCGAAATGCCATATTCGTGGCCGTGGCCGTGGCCGTGGCCGTGGCCATGACCCGTCGTCGTCTGTGCTGCGCCGTGCATTCTGTATCCTGTTTTCTGTATTCCGTATTTTGTATTTCGGGGCCGACACACACACACACACAAACACACACAACGCACGTACACAAGAGTTTTCGGGGAAATTCGGAAACGCGGTCACATGCTGTCGATGACGTTGTGCCGGCGGAGTCCCCATCGCGTTGCAGGCACATTAAATGCCTGATTTATTGCCCAATTGTGTGTGAATTAAGCGGCTTTTAGCCTTTACTAATTTAAGATGGGCCTCTGACTTATACATGTGGTTTAATATATTTATATTTGTACATAAATATTGGTATATTGTGAAATTTAAACTAATACAACATTATTATGCGTACTTTGGGAAAAATATTTATTAAATATGAATCTAAGGGCTTAGCTGAAGGTATTAACATTTAAATATAATCCGCTGATGGAATATTAATGCTACGTTTTAGGACAATTAATTGTAACTTCAACTAAAAGTTTAATTCTTCATTAAATTAATTTTAATTCTCCTTATTACCTTTAAAAAGAATTATAGAAGTTCTCTATACAAATAAAACTAAATATTATATGCTAGAAATTTTTAAAATAAAAAATGTTAATATTTGGACAAACATTTATATGTATATCGACTTAAAGCAAGCATTAAGTTAAGGCCTTGAAGACTTGAATTAATTTGACATTTGCGGAATAAATGTTCGAGGAATATCATCATTTTTAATTAAAACATTAAAACAGCAATGAAAACATAATATTAATAAGTTAAATAATCAAATTTTTGCTAATATAAGCAACCAGAAACCTTTCTTTAACTATAGCATATTAAAAATCACATTTAATCATATATTAATTAAATCAATTGATTAATTAGATTAGATTAGATTATACAGACATGAAAACATTATATTAATAGGATAAATAATGCACTTTTAGTTTAGATTAGCCTTTGGAAATATTTTTTAGCTTTACTTTCTTTATAAACACAAATATTAATTAACTAATTCTTAAGTTAAACTCAAAAACTTCCATAAAAACATTATTTCTCTACTCATTAACATTGACTCTAGGTCTGGGTCTGGATATTTCATCCAATTAACTACGAAAACAGGCTTATTATTATATTTAGAAGATTAAACTCTTAATCATAGTTAAATGATTATTTCTTATATTTCTTATAAATATATTTCTTATTATTTCTTATAATAATAGCTAAGAATACTGACCGCAATTGGATATATTTATTTCAGTTTCTTGTGTCAAATTCAATTTATATTCTTAGACAAAATAAAACTAAAAAATCCCCTAAAATGCCTCACTAATTGTTCGATTATCCTTGACTAATTTGCATGTGTACCCAAAAAGCGACTATGTGTACTCACAGGTTTTTCAATTGCTCCTCGGCATTGTTTTCACATTATCCGACTCTGTGTTATTGGACACTAAGGAAGACACGTTTTCTCGGAAAACTGTTGACGTTAAGCCAATTGGCCGCGCGAAAGTAAAACTAGCGACGATATTCGCAGCGCGGCAACGAATACAAGTACAAAATGGTACTGCTCTGTATGTGTGTGTTTTGGAGGGGCGTAATGCCGGGAACTCGATTCAATTCGATGCGATGCGTTGCGAGGCGAGGCGAGACGATGCGATTCGACCGGATGACGTAGTGTCGGCGGTGGCGTTATAAAGTTAACTGATTGAAAGTGCGTTCGTCCGGCGCCTAAAATTGTGTAGAGTTTGGTGACGAAGAGCCGATACTCGGCGCCGAAACTGACGATATACCAATACAGTGGCAGCCGGGCAGCAGGCTATGTGTGGACGGACTAGCAGTTTGGCCAAATGTTTGCCGGCGGCAGACAATTATTTACTCTTTAAATTGCCGACAATGCGACAAGCACACACACACACGAACGCATGTAGATATATATATACTACACCCTCTCTCGCACACCACTACCAGAGCCTATAACCGGCGCCTCGCTTTCGCTTTTGTGTTTGTTCTCTCGCCGGCTTAGTGCTCTCTCTCTCTCTCTTCTTTGGTTTACTCTCTTCCATTAGGATGCTGTGTACTCTCCGTGCCTGTATTCAGCCACAGTTCGGTTTCGCTCTGGCTCTCTTCGTTTCATTGCATTTTCCCGATGTCCTGTTGGTTAATTTGAGCGCGCGCCGTCAGGTATGCAACAGTTTTTTTCAAACGCACTTTTTAATAGTCATGGGATTTTTGTGCCGCAGCATCAGAGATCTAATAAAACCCATTAAAATACTGCAGTACATAAGAAGTTTACACAAGTGCAGCTATGTATGCACTTATGTGATTTATATGCATGTACAGCCTAACAGCACTCATTGTTTAGCTTAAAGGGCGGGCCACAAATCATTTCGTTTTGTTGATTTGAATTTTTGGCTGGTATGATGCGAGGGAAAATGCTGCTAAAATGCACATGATATACATATGTACTTGGAAATACATAGATGTGAGAGCACATCTTCCCCAAGCAATTAAAATCCATCCTTTTTACCATCATGTAAGATAAGGATTGCTTAAGAAACTGCATTGCAGATGCATTTGCTGAGATAAATGAATTGGTCTCTCTACAAATGGTTTTCTTTTACTAAAGGTTATTGACGACTTTAGGTTGAATTCAATTTTGTTTGAAATATTCAACAATTTTAAATATATATTTTAAGAAATGAAGTTCAGCCTTAATAATCTAAATGGGGCTTAACGATTTTCTCGCAGATTTGTGCCTATGAAAGAACTATAATTATTATTATTATATCTTATATTTGCACTCACAAGTTTTGAAAGTCCAGGAAAGGAAAACATTTTTTCTTTATACCTATTATTATATTTAATAATTATTGATCCTTATTTCATCCTGTCTATTTCTACACAAACTAAACTCATAGTTTAGATCAGTTTTATATATTATCTTTCTGATTAATTTTTAAAATATTGTGTATATGTTTACTGAACCAATTACGAAATATAAGAAATATAATTCTAAGAAACCTATAGATTCTTTAATCATTTTAAATATTTGATGTTTCGTTTAAGAAACTAACAAGGTTAATCGCAAAGCACTACTACTACTACTACTACTACGTAACTACTTCTTCTAAATACTCTTTTAATTTGTGCTATTTAAAATGACAGCTGTACTTATTATATTAAATAATAGTTCATCTTTATTTTTAGTCTGAATAAACATATATAAATTCTATACATTTCAGGCAAACTTTAATTCTTTTACAACATTTATATATGCATTTATTAATACACTTTAGCCTTCACTTAAAAACAAAAATACAGAACAAGTGGCAGCTCTATCTGCTAATCCTTTCAGCTATATTTTAGAATAATTGTATCGAATTAGCAACTTATCCACACATCAATTTTACAGTCCCCTTAAAGTGACGATTTCCAGACAATTGCCATAAAATCAATACCCTTTAGGCAAGAAAATAAAAAAGGGGCACAGCACCGACTTTGGCTACGCCACTTGTCTGTGTGCCGATTTGTGCCAACTGCAAAAATTGACCAACTGAAGTGCAGACCAATAGAAACTAAATCTAAACAACACCGGAACACCCCAGCAAGGTCACACCGACACCCCCCGGAATAGAGCAAAATGGGGAACCGAAAACTAACCAAAAACTAAAAGTGAATCCGAGCCAAACGAATCGGTGTGGACTGGACTCTGTTTTGGTTGAATGGTTTGGCTAAGAGGGAGAAGCACTGCCCCTGCAGAGATGGGGTGCCCTGCCGAGCGCCAAAAATTCATTCATAAAATTCTAAAACGCGCTAAAATCTAAAATTCTAAACAAACCACTCGGCTGTCGGCCGACTGTGGGTAGAAGTTGGCAGCACGGCAGAGGGACATCTAAAGGAGAACTCATACGCCCTGTGGTCCTCGCCCCCCCATGTTGGGCGAGTGTGTGTGGGTGTTACGCGTAAAAAAGGACCCACAAAATGTCGGTGTTGCACAGTTAGATGTCTGTCAGATCGTTGGCTACAGTCGAAATACTTAAGGCAACACCTTTTTGAAATATTCGAAAGGGTCATAACAAATTGAATAGGGGTATCTCTATGCTGAAAACGATCTGGTAATGAAATTGATCAAAAAAATATTGTTTTAAGCATTATTTTTAGGCAAACTAACTAATAAAAGGTTTACAAATTTAATTGTAATGCTGGTTAGATGTTTAATTAACATTGAATGTTAGAAATAATTATGAATAAACAATAAAAAGGTCTGTACGTTAGTCAAAGGTGATTATATCTTAATTTTTGTAACCTTTCTGGTCTTAAACTATAAACTTACTTTTCTTTGACACAAATTAAATATAATTAACAATAAAATATAATTAAAAATACAAATATAAACCCTTATAGACTTTCTAACAATAATATTTCCCTATAGACATTGTTGGGCCAACAGAAGTATGACTGTAGATGGATAACTAGGGAATAGAGATACCCCCTTGGGCTTCCTTGGTGTTCTTGGTATTTCCCCCGTGGCAGTGGCAACAATCCCTCCTTGGGAATAGCTCCCATTTCTAATGGTGCCCCAAAAGTATGTTACTTGTTCAAATGTCCTGAATGCTTAATGCATATATATATTTATAAAACCAGAGTCTGTGGAGACGTTTTGAGCACAACTGTACTACTGGCAGGCAGTCAGTCAGGCAAGCCGGCCATTTTGTTATTATTTTTAGCAGACGACAGCAAGCAAAATCAAACTAAAAAATGTGCATTTTATGTATACATATTATAAAATATGTATAGAGATTTATATAATAAAAAAGGCACTTTTACATAAACGCACTGCCGTACACACACACAAACAGCTGCCATTTGTTTGTATGTCCTGGCAAATTCGTATGTAGAAGTTTTGTAGTATCCTAAGGCCTATCCGGATTTGTCTGTGTGTGTGTCACTGCGTTTTTCTGCATCGAGTGCGTGCGTGTGTGTGTGCTGGCATCACCTAACTTCATGGTGAAGTGCAACAAACTCTACTCTACACACAAAAACGCCGCCCAGCAAAATGCAATCAAATGGCAAAAATTTTGCCAGACTGCAGGCCGCAACAGCAACAGCAACAAAATGTTGTTGCAACAACTGCAACTGCAGTCTCTCGTCTGCCGCAAAGGCCATTCGGTGGCAGGAGTTGGTGTTTGGGGGGTGGTTAAGGCTTTTGGAAAGGGGGAGGCATGTGTGGGTGCTGTTGCAGGCCAGACACTGGCCATAAAACAGCAAAAACAAACTGCATGTGAAACATTTTAGTTGCATTTTCTATATGGAATATGTCCACTAAGGTGAACCTTGATCTTATGGGAAATATAAATATTTAAAAATAGATAATATGATGTTTATAATATTAAATATATGTATAATACTAATATAATATATAATATCATATACAATATACATACATACAATACAATACAATATACCTAATGTAAGACTAATATATAAGTTCTTTTAATAAATTAGAAAATATAAATATTTTAAATAATTCCAGTGAGAACATATTGCATAAAATGTATTGTATTATCTGTTTACATATATTGTATATATGTTTTGAATATTTATGTATTTTTCTTAATATATAACTACTTCCCTAATAAAGATAATTAGAGATGAGAAGAAAAACAGCAAAAATATTCAGTAATATTGCAGTTATGACTACAAAAATAGCCTTTTAACGCTAACAACAGCTAGATATAGCTACAACTTGACAATTTGTCATCACTAGAACTGCGCTTTAATTTGCCGAGAGCGTAGCCGAAGACCTTCGCCGAAATCGCACGAATCTTGATAGCGTACGTGTGTCAGCAGAGCGCCGGCAGGAAATTATACTGACCATCGACATAGGACCCTGCCTTAAACCCATACATTCCATTACACGTGTCGTATGCGTGATTTAAATACATTTTCCATACAATAAATAATTTCTTAAAACTACTAAAGGTAAAATTTTCTAATTTAAGGCCACAAAGGTCCACCCAAATTTACATATAAATACAAAAGTGTGGCCCTGAACGTGTGTGTGGGTGCATAATCCATGTGCATATATAAATGTACAAAATCAACCCTTAGCTTTTGACTAGCCGCTCAAAAAAACAGCATTTGTGTGCGTGCGTGTGTATAAAATAAATTTCATTTAAATTAAAATAAATAAAACTCGTCCCCAAAAACCAGAGAGGCGTCGCCTGGCTTCCCCAAAAACAAGAACTTAGACAAAGCGCAGACACATCCATAATAGTCGCCATCTCACCCCAAGCCCACGGATACCTCGGGAACAGACAGCAGATGAAACTGGATGTCTGGCCAAGGCATCGTCGATGAAGAAAAAGCTTTCATTAGGCCGGCTGGCCGCCTACTGACTGCAGTCTATGCATTTTAATTGATTGCCAGTCATCTTTGTGGTCTCTTATTTTTGGCAAAATTCCATTAATCTCCGGCAAATCGAGCCTAATGCCATTAAGTGCAGGGTCAGTCAGTATCTTTCCGCACGACCAAGATGTGCTCGATTGAAGTTTCTCATATGGCATCAAAAAACTGATTAAGAAATCACTTACGCGGCAATGCTGATTCTTAATTAAGTAAATCAATGAAGCTTTATTTTCTTAGTTAATAAATCCGCTTCTTGTCAATAAAATGCAATTCAATTGCCAAATGTTTCCTTTGTTAATTCATTTGATTATAATGGAAATAAACAGAATTTCATGATGTTGCTGTCTGTATTAGTTTTGAAAGGGATCTTAGAATGCGTTTTAGGTAAATAAAATCTTGAAACAATAGAAATAATTAAGAAACATATATTTTAATAGCAAGAAATACTTCAGGATTAAACTGAGAAAAGAGCTATAATGCAGTAAGTCAGAGTTAATTAAAAACTGGCATAATATAATATATTTCGGTTGTTACTGACTGCCTTTCGAGTGCTCTCTATTATTATTTATTTAATTTAGCAGAAAATAAATCTTTCCACACTTAGAAACAGCCTTTTAGTACAAAAACAAACCTTGTTTGAAAGATCTCTCTTTAAATCTCTCTCATTGAATAATTGATTTAAACATTAAGCGATTATTCAATAAACAACTTGTAATCTCCATCAACTAAACTAAAAACCATGCAGTTAAAAAAAAAATCATGCAATCTCCTGCTTCGCTATGTGCCACATGCCACAATCATATCGCACAGATTTCCCCGGAAGACAGAATGCCGGATGGTAGCAGCAACTCAACCTCAACTTCAACCACGAGCCACCCACGAGAAACAGGCAACGAAGACGGAGGCAAACATTAACCAAACAAATGGCAGCGGTGGCGGTGGCCAAAAGGGAACACGTCCTCGACCTAGTTTAATGGCAATGTCATTGTGCCACATTATCGCCGGCAACGACGTCGTCCTCTGCCGGCTTGGCCTTGGCTGGAACTGGAGTTGAGTTGTGAAGCTGCAGGGAGAAACGAGAACGAGCGCATGAGTCGAGGCCACGGCCACGGCCACGAACATGGCCAAAGTGGCACACGGCAGGCACACCAGCCACCCATCCACCCACCCACCACCAGTCCATCGACCTTAACCACCACCCATCTATCCACCAACAAACGAGCCAACACCACAAGCCATCCCAGTGCCATATCCATCCCCATTCCAGGCGGCGGAAGCGAGACACAACAGCAACAGCGATGCTGCAACGATGCAGGCACAGAAACCGAAACAGAAACAGCGGGAGGAAGCAGGAAGCAGGAACAGATAGGCACACTGCAACAAATTAGTAGCTGGAGATACAGAAAATAGCAGAAAATTGAGTCAGGAGTAGGAAATGTAAACAAACTTGGTTCTGGAAAAGTTCTGTCAGTTTTAAAAGATGCTGAAAAAAGGTGTTAAAGTGTTAAAGTACCTTCCCCAATTAAGCATTTATTTCGTGTCTTATAGATAGAAAAATATAGAAAAAATATTATCTTTTAATGCCAGCTTTCTAGTTTACAATTTCCCCATTTTATTCACTATTTTTTTCCGCGTGCAGAGCCTGGCAGTGGCGACACAATCCTTGCACTTGTGCAGGCCGCGAGGCGAACCCTGGTAGGAGTGGGCAGGGCAGTGGGTGCGTTTGTGCAAAAAGGACTCACAGCCACACCGCTAAGCCTGGCAACCAATCCGCCGGCAGCAGAGCATCAGCCTTGCCGCATCTCAGCCCCGTTTATTGTTGCAGTTGCAAGGACCTGCCGGTCTGTAGGCAGGTTTCCCCCATGCTTAACCGGCGTGTCCTTAGGTGGGGTCGGTCCTGGCTCCTGCTCGGTCGTCGTCCTGCATACGCCGAACGCGCCAAGCTGCAATGGCAGCAGCAGCAGCAGCAGACACTCCCCGAACCACAAGCACCCACAGAGCGACTCCTTCCCCCGGAACCGTTCTGCCGCGTTCTCATCAGATTTCGGTTGAACTCGGACTCGAACCCTCCGGTTTTTGACTTTTGCTCTCTATCTATACGGCTCTCATGCCCTCTCTTTCGCTCGCTTTCCAACTGCCCCTTTCTATGGGGCTTACTTAACAGCCTCATGTTAATAACAGTGGAGACTTCCGTAAACTGGCTGTAGAGCCAGAGAGAACAGTGGAAAATAATGGAGAGTTGCAAGTCGCTTTAAAGCCAATAAAATGGATGTTATTTTAATCATTAAATTTAAATATTTAAAGTATAAGTTTATGTTGTTACAAGTTTAGGAACTTGTAAATAAAATATTTAATGTTGGTACCCATTAAAAGTGAAAAACATTTTACAAGAAAACAAGTAGGAAAACAGGGAATTTCACTTTGAATGTTGAATTTATAAACATTTCTTTTAATTCGTATTAAATTCTAAAAATTATTCAATAGTTGGGATAAATATATGTTAAACTATGTCATGAATTAGGAAAATCAGGTCGGGATCGGTTGGGTTTCTTGGCGGATTAACCGCTGCGACTCCTGCTGCGACGGGACTTCGTCACCTTCTTGGGACGATGGGTCTTCCGCTTGTACTTGATCACGTGCTTCTTCTTGCCCGACGAGGAGGAGGATGAAGCCTCCGTGGTGGTGGTTGTGGAGTCCGAGGAAGAGGCCTCCGTAGTGGTAGTGGTGTCCGAAGAGGACGCAGCTGTAGTCGTCGTGGTGGTGGTGGTGGCAGCTTCCGTTGTGGTCGTGGAACTGGCAGCGTTCGAGAGGCTGACCAGGACACATGCCACGGAGGCTAGAAGGAGCAGAGCACAAGTATACTTCATATCTATGCTTGGTACTTGGATGGGATCAACTGATACTGTTCTGTATCGAAGCAGGCACTATATATACCGCTCGACGGATCTGGGTTTATCCACAACAGCGTGAGAACATTACCTTTAAGAAATGCCAGATGATCCATATAATCAAAATCTAACTCGAAAACCGGGCTAATCAAATAGCAATTGGCCAAAAGACTATGCCTACCACAAGCCAGTTGTTTAAACATTAAAAACGTTTATTTTTGGGACCACCAACTGGAACCATTCTTGTTATTATTATACTATAATATCATTTCTCACAAAAGATTAAATTGTGGGTCTTTGGGTTAAGATAATAAATGGGATAAATAATCAAATAATAAAATAATAAAGACAAAGAATCTGTGGTGGAAATCTAAGGTAAACTAGTTTTGTTCTTAGATCGGCATATGTTAAGGAATTGATTTGGAATAATAGGTTAGGTGTAAATATAAATACTTATATTTAAAGATTTTAAAAATAAATACAGTTAAAGGCTTGTATTTAATAACAAAATACTGCATAAGCTACATACGGGCGTTTAAGGAATTAATTTTTTTATTTATTCGGTGCGACAGTTCTTTAAACTAATATAAACCATTATTTTAATGGTATTTGGCTATAGCCACCACCATTTAAATGAGACCTTTTTGCACACCAATATAGTTTTTTAAGTCGCATTCAAAAATTACTCTAGACTTCGTTTAAAAATGAACATTCAAACATGGTTAATAAACTGATTTCCGTTTCCGTTTAGTAGTACTATCCCTTAAGCGAAAAATGTACCAAAAAAGTTAAATAACAGAAACGTAGTTTTACAATCAAAACTTTTATTATTTATCCGGAATTCAAAAAACTCTTATTAAATTATATATAAATAATTGTTATTCATAAATAGTTATATATTTTCTTGCTACGAAAAGCCATCATAGTATCATAAATATGATCAACAAAATCATAAAGTCCTTGACAAGCTAAGTCAGTAAGCTGATAAGCTGTTTTGACAGATCTGTCATCAGCATCCTTCCGAGAGAGCCAAAAACTTTGGAAAACATATTTTTGTTACAAAGTACTTCGAAAGATTTTTTAAGGAAGGTTCTTATATATTTATATTCTTATATTTTAGGTTCTAAATACTTATGGAAATTATAATATCCATATTTCTATAGATACTTGTTTCTAAAATTAAAAAATTGTTAAGAATAGTTTGTTTTCAAATGATTTTCTTTTAATTTAAAATTAATAACAATTAAGCATGTCAGTGCTTCTTTTACAATAATAACAACTTAAACTATTGAGTTATAGAGAGTCGAAGTGGATTCACGATGTCAGGTATTAGGAGAGCCAGGTCAGGATCGGATGTGATTTCTAGAGGATTAACCGCTGCGACTCCTGCTGCGACGGGACTTTGTCACCTTCTTGGGGCGATGGGTCTTCCGCTTGTACTTGATCACGTGCTTCTTCTTGCCCGACGAGGAGGAGGATGAAGCCTCCGTGGTGGTGGTTGTGGAGTCCGAGGACGATGCCTCCGTAGTGGTAGTGGTGTCCGACGAGGACGCAGCTGTAGTCGTGGTGGTGGTGGTGGTGGCAGCTTCCGTTGTGGTCGTAGAACTGGCCGCATTCGAAAGGCTCACCAGGACACATGCCACGGAGGCTAGAAGGAGCAGAGCACAGGTGTATTTCATGTCGATAGTTGGTACTTGGATGTGATCAACTGATACTGTTCTGGATAGAAGCTGGCACTATTTATACCGCTCGGCATAGAAGGCGGAGTAAACATCTGACGGATCTGGGCTTATCCACATCAGCGTGAGAACTTTACGCATGCTGCCAGATGATTGGCGTCGCGCTGACTAACTTCAAAACTAGGCCAAGCTAATAGGCAGCTCTTATAGCAAATAAAGTTATATTTCTTTAATTAGACTATAGGACCAAATTCTACGTACATATGGTAGTAGTATTTTTTGGTAATATTGTCTGTTTTTAAGTCTTTAATCATTGTGACTAGCGCAGTAACTTATAAGTCCCAGACTTGTAGCTTTCGGAATTTTAATAATAATAATAATACAAATACATATGTATATATTTATTTGCAAGGAGTCTTGTAGATCAAACTTAGGCATATTTAATTATATAGTTTCAACCTCAACATTATTCTCATTGTAGTGCCTTAATTTTCTATAAGCTTTATTCTTGCAATTCATTTATTTTTACATTTTACTCCTTGTGACATTGTACTCCTGCTGATCTATTAATAATATTACAAAGTGCGCGTATAAATAACAACAGCTGAAACACTAAAATAGTGTCCATAAGGTTCCAGTCACATTGTACTTCCTAAAATAAATATCTTCAATGTTTGATCAACTGTCTGTAGTTAGGCATAGTTTTTCGCCAATTTGTATTTGATTAGCCCGGTTTTCGAGTTAGTTAGGATAAGCATTTTGATAAAGTAAGGTTCTCACGCTGATGTGGATAATCCCCGATCCGTCGAGCGGTATAAATAGTGCCTGCTTCGATCCAGAACAGTATCAGTTGATCCCATCCAAGTACCAACTATCGACATGAAATACACCTGTGCTCTGCTCCTTCTAGCCTCCGTGGCATGTGTCCTGGTCGGCCTTTCGAATGCGGCCAGTTCCACGACCACAACGGAAGCTGCCACCACCACCACCACGACGACTACAGCTGCGTCCTCTTCGGACACCACTACCACTACGGAGGCATCTTCTTCGGACTCCACAACCACCACCACGGAGGCTTCATCCTCGTCCTCGTCGGGCAAGAAGAAGCACGTCATCAAGTACAAGCGGAAGACCCATCGCCCCAAGAAGGTGACGAAGTCCCGTCGCAGCAGGAGTCGCAGCGGTTAATCCTCTAGAAATCACATCCGATCCTGACCTGGCTCTCCTAATACCTAACATCGTGAATCCATCTCGACTCTCTGTGACTCAATAGTTTAAGTTGTTATTATTGTGAAAGAAAAAAAGCACTGACATGCTTTATTGTTATTCAATTTAAATTAAAAGAAAATAATTTGAAAACAAACCTTTCTTAGCTATTTATGGGGTTAAGAAACAAGGATCTATGGAAATATAAATATTTTACTTTCCATAAATATGAAGGCTTTATTATATTTAAATAGTTACCGATCCTGACCTGGCTTTCCCAATAGTTATAGTTGTTATCTCTTTTCCTCTTTATAATTTTAAATAAAAAGAATATTATTTAAATATAGCTGGTTTTATTTTATTATTTCTTTCATGTTATCTTTCTTAATTAAAAGTTATTCATGGTACTATGTACTAATTAAAACTGAGCAAATATATATAACTATTTTTAGATATCAAAATATATATGCATGTATGTATTCCTATTTATGTTTATGACACTATACAACTTTTTAATTTCCTATTCCTTGCTTGTAAATAAGTTTGTTTATAAAAATAGAATGTCGCATTGAAAAAAACGCAGCCACTTGTCGTTGATAAAGAATCGGGTTATTATGCGGAACTGGTTTAAATGCGTTTAGCTTATGCCGCCTTATAGAAGTAGTAACTGATGTCATGTATCGACACAAACAACAATGGTTTCCAGCCGCGCTGAGGAGTACTAAAAACGATGCCATGAATAAGGCCAATAGGTCACGTGAGTACACAAGCAACTGTGTACATCTGTGCTGTAAGGTCCGAAGAATGGGTCGTAAATCAAGGGAACAGGTTCCCCTTCCCTGCGCCACCTGTGACGCGTGCTTTATACGGTCCCCTGAGCCGCTAACTACCGAACCACTTCTCCTCACAGCGCCAATAAATGGTGTTTAATTGTTGGTGTTGTCTTTCGTTGTCATTACAGAATCCGTTTGGCGACATACTCGCCTAAGACGGCGGCGGGGCCGGGGAGATAAAATAAAGAGAAAAGACGAAGCTGAAGGTGCGAAGAGAGCGCAAAGGGGCGAGATCTTTCTGCATGCATTTTTAGAACTGCAGGTCTAGCTTTTTCCCGCCAAAATGAGTTTTTTTCTAATTTAATTATTTCTTTCCTTTCTATTTTACGATTAACTAAAATAAGATTGTGCTTTCGTATTTAAATTAATAAAAGTATAAATAACGAACACATTAAATGATAGTAGATAAATAATTGCGATCGAAAGTTTAAAAATAATATTTTATAATATATTGATAATATATTTACATTACGTATTCGTATATATTGCGTATTCGCATATAATACGTGTTTGTATATATTACGTATAAGTATATACCACGTTTTGTAATATACTGGCAGCATCTTATGTATGTAATTACATAATGAATTTAATTCGAATCTATTTCCTTTTTGCTTATTTAAAACCCCACTTAGCTACTTTCCCATTCAAAATCCGGTCATCACTGAGCATTTCTTGGCTGGCAAAACGGGAAATGGGTTAAGAATCAAGGCAGACGCAGAGCCCGAGGAAAGAGCGAGGGAAAGAGACAGGGCTCCATCGCAGCAGCCGGACCGCATTCCGGGCGCAAGCAGCGCCGTCGTCATTGGCAGCGGCAGAGGCAGCACCAGCAGCAGTGGCACTGGCAGAGGTGAACCATCGCGGTTCCATACGAGGCATTGTGTCAGTGCGTCGCGAGATCTTTGGCCGTGCAGGTTGCGATTTTAACCAAGAAACGAAAGATATAGCGCTGCTATATCCGACATCCGTGTGTGTGTGTATTTGTGGGAATATTTCGGCAACGAAACTTTCTTCAACAGCTGCCCGTTGTCGGTCATTTGTATGCAAATGTAAATTGCTAAGAAGGCAGACAGAAGAGGAAGAGGAAGCGGCCGGACAAGTGAACAACTGTAGAAAGTGCAAAACTGGTTTTGTTGCCTTTATTTTTTAGCAGCAGGCAACGAACGTGGCAAGGGAAAGAAACAAAAAAAAAAAAAAAAAAAAAACCAAAACACAAAAGAAAGAAGAAGTGATTTCTTGATTATCGCTCGATTATCTCATGTTTGTGTGTGTCGATCCGCTAATTGATATGTGAAAGTGAAGGGAGAAAACAATGCGAGGAAGAAATGCCCGCTAAATACCGATGAGCAAATCGCACGCTAAAACAATAATAAAAACACCATCGAGGAAGCCGCCATGTCTGCCACCTACACCAACACGATTACACAGCGCCGCAAGACGACCAAGTTGAAGCAGCAGCACCAACAACAACAACAACAACAACAACCATGGGCGGCGGGCAGCGATCTGTACGAGCCAAACGAAAGACTTCACTTTCGCAGCCGTTCAACAAACTCGGCAAAGACTGCGACTCCACCACCACCAGCTGCAAACTCACCTTCACCAGTGTGCTGTAACGGTGGTTTGACGCTGCTCAACTGTTGCGTCGACGTCAACTGCCATTTAAATGCGCCGCTGCGCGGTAGCGTCAGCCGGCATTCATCGCAGACACCGACACCGACACCGACGCCGACGCCAACGCCAAAACAAGCCTCCCCATCGCCTACCTCCGATCGTTCGCGCTCGGTCTCACGTTCAACGTCTCGTACGTCTCGTTCGCGTTCTTCATACAAAAAGCACAAGAGCACGGCTGCAGCAGCAAGAGCAGCTGACAAAGAAACAAAAACAACAGCAGTTACACCGCCATTTACCGTTAGCTTGAGCATCGATCTGTTCAGCTGGACTCTCTTTCTCTTGGCATTCGGCACGCGTTTCTACAAGTTGGCAACACCGCCACACATTGTGTGAGTACAAAAAAACAAAACAGATGGGTAAAAGTCGACTATGAAATACCCATTACTTGGTTTTATAATATGGTTTATAATAAATATTTACAATTAATAGTAGTTTGTAGTTTTAGGAACTGTTGGAATCAGGGTATGAATAAAAATATTTTATAGATGATGGTCTTAGTCTTCGTTTTATGCACATATCAGTAAATACAGCATACCCCTTGTATCCATGCATACAGGGTATCAAAACAGAGAAATGGGGCCGTTAAAGAGAAGAGAGAAGTTTCTGCCACTCTTAACATTTCTTTCCCACAAACAATTCGAAATACGGGTCAATATTATTATGCATCTTCGTTGCCATTAAAAGATCATAAAAATAAATTCCAGCTCTTTACAGATGAGTCTTCTCAGCCAGCTTTCCCTATTTTCTTATCATAATCAGACACGGAAACTAGTTAAGATCAAGTTGCCAGACGAGAGATCTCGTCTGACTAGAAATACTCACTCCAACCAAGTTTGGTATAGAATCTTGTTTATTTTGGTTTTTAGCCGCACCCTAATTCTCCCACTATGTTATTTTGGAAATAATACTATATGCTGACGAAAAATGCTTAAGAAATTTGTATTTATTGATTGGCAATAACATTTAACAAACACTTTTAAAGGTGTAAATATGGGCACATTTTACTAACTTGTTTGTCTTTTAAAAAAACATATTAATGATGATATATTGATAAATAATTAAATTACTAAATATGTCTATATCTATATACATATATAAATCTATAAAGAGATTAGTGAATACAGTTACCATAGTCCTATAAAGATCTCTTAGAAATTAGAAGAACCAGAAGTTTATTAGCAGATACTTTTCCCTACAAATCATGAATCTTTAAAAAAAACACTACATAAATTTGAGAAGATAAATAACAATTATAATCCTCATAAACAGCTTCGATGAACTTCATTATGGGAAGTACATCTCGATGTACATGCGCAATATCTTCTTTTTTGACCAACATCCGCCGCTCGGGAAACAACTGATCGCCGGATTGGTTGGCCTGGCCGGCTATGATGGCAACTACACGTTCTCGCGGATTGGTGCCCCCTACTCGCCCCAAATGCCAATATTCTGGTTTCGATTTCTGCCGGCGCTATGCGGTAGCCTTCTCGCCCCCGCCGTCTACAAGCTGCTGCAGGAGGCGAAGCTGAGTCGCTGGGCATCCGCCATTGGTGGTCTGCTCGTCGTCCTGGATAACTCCCTACTCACCCAATCCCGGTTCGTGCTGATGGAATCGATGCTGTTGCTGAGCAGCACACTGGGCATCGCCTGCTTGCTTCGCTTCCAGCGGTGTCGCCTGGGTAGTTTCCAGTGGCTGTTAACTGGAGCAGGCGCCGCTGTGCTCTTGGGAGCGGCGGGATCGATTAAGTACATTGGCTTCCTGGCACTGGGACTGGCTTTCTATTTGCTATGCCGGCACCTGTGGCAGCTGCTCTTCGATGCAAGGTTAACCAGTAAGTAGTAGTAGTAGTAGACGTGGCGTATACGTTATCAAATCTACCTTTGATATCAAGTATACGTATTGTGTCCTGTGGGTTTTTATTAATTTAACTTCCGCTACTTCAGATCGCCAGCTGTGGTTCCACGCCCTCAGTCGCCTGCTCATCTTCGTTGGCATACCCTTGGCAGTATACGTGGGCGTATTCTACGCCCATTTCCAGACACTCTACAAGGCGGGACCACACGACAGCATCATGACCAGCGCGTTTCAGGCCTCGCTGGAAGGCGGCCTGGCATCGATTACACGCGGACAACCATTGGCCGTCGTACATGGATCCCAGATCACGCTGCGACACACCCACGGACGCACCTGCTGGCTGCACTCGCATGCAGCGGTCTATCCGGTGCGTTATCCGGACAAGAGGGGCTCCTCGCACCAGCAACAGGTCACCTGCTACTCCTTCAAGGATGTGAACAACTGGTGGCTGGTGAAGCGACCAACCAAGGAGAATCTGGTGGTGGGAAACAAGCCCGATGTGATAAAGCATGGCGATGTCATTCAGTTGGTGCACGGAATCACGAGCAGGGCGCTCAACTCCCACGATGTGGCTGCCCCACTTACGCCGCAATGCCAGGAAGTGAGCTGTTACATTGATTACGACATCAAGATGGCCGGTGAACTGCTGTGGCGTGTGGAGATCCTAAATAGGGCCACCGAGGGCAACCGATGGCATGCCATCAAGTCGGAGATTCGGCTAGTTCACGAGTCCACTGGAGCGGCCCTGAAGTTTACTGGGCGCCAATTACCGGAGTGGGGCTTCAATCAGCACGAGGTGGTGGCGGATCGGGAGAAGAGTCAAGAGGACACCATCTGGAATGTCGAAGAGCATCGCTACACGCAGAGTGAGTTACGGGAAGTAAACTTAAAGGATGTTTCCTAATGTAGTTCCTTTTTTTCAGCTGAGGATCACCGGGAGCGGGAACGCCAGCTAATGACCGCTGAGATGATACCCACTGAGAAGACGCGCCTATCGTTCTGGGCCAAGTTACTCGAGCTGCAGGCGAAGATGATGACCCAAACAAAGACAGTGCCCAGCCACATGTACAGCTCGATGCCGCACGAATGGCCGCTGATGGACAAAGGCATTGCCTACTGGGTGGACTCGGAGTCCAGTGCCCAGATATATCTGCTGGGGAACGTACTTATCTGGTACTCGGCCACAGCTGCAATTTTCTTTTATGCCGCCTTACTTGCCTTCTACGCCATTCGACGGCGACGCCTGTGCTTTGATATTTCGCAACAGGAGTGGCAGCGCTTCCTTATTGCCGGCGATACCTTTTTCGTGGGTTACCTGATACACTACTTGCCGTATTTCTTTGTGGATCGCACCCTCTTTCTGCACAACTACTTGCCAGCCTTTCTCTTTAAGTTACTCCTCTTGTGCTTTGTCATCGAGCACATGGACTATTTGCTACGGCTAATTTGCACAGGCCGAGGAATCAATATAGTGCGCTTGTACCGCCTTTTTATAGTCCTGTGGCTGTTGGGCGTTCTGTCCATTTTTGCCAAGTTTATACCGCTCAGTTATGGAGCGCGAAAGATGACCACAAGCGAGGTGCGCGATCTGCGCTGGAAGGATACCTGGGACTTTGTGATACACAAGAATCACGACCTGCACTGAAAAAACAAAAGCCACAACTGCCATCGCCGCGGCCAGCAAGAGAGATCGAGAGAGATGTGCAATGCAACGAAGGACTCGTACCATGTACAATAGACTAGGAGACGTAGCTAAAGTTGAACTAGTGCTAAGCCATAAATTATTTGACATGTGAACATACTCATTTGCAAGACCAATTAAAACAATTATTTATTTATTTAAAATGTTAGAGCGATTCAGATTATTTGTGGGAATACCAAGAGATTTTATAACGATAATAAAGTTATTTAGGCCAGGCAAAAGTACTTAATTTCCTTGCACTCTTTACCTATACATTCTCCTATCGCTTCTACTAACTTATAAACCTAACAAGCACGTGCTTATTTTATATTCTTATTATATCCAGAAACCTTTGCTGGTCTCCCTTTCTTATTTGTCAAAACAACTTCAATTTCTCTCGCAACTTTTATTTTTTTTAAAACCTACTCGACACACACACACACAAAATAAACCAAGTAAAAGATGTTGAAGAAGGGACGCAAGGGACCTGTTATAGATCGAAATGCAGACATACCCACCGCTGGTCTTGCCACCAGTGGCCTTAAGGATGAGCAACTGATGCGCAGTTGCCTGGATATCGGGCATCCCGAGGAATTGGCCGAGAGTCTGGTGCGGACCAACATGTGCGAACAGAGTGCAGTCAAGGTCTCCGGTTTTCCCGAAGGACCAATTATCCCAAGCGATAATCTGGAAGATCTGCTTACAGCGGAACTGCGAAAGTCTCGCTTCGCTTTGTTCAAGGAGAGATTCTACGAGGAGTTATACTTCAAGAAGTCCTCTGTCGGGAAGATCAAGCCGGCCTTCACTAAGCCTGACAGCGTCACAAATATGAGTCGGACATTTGGTCGGCCATCAAGATTGACCCCCACCACATCCGTGTACTCGCTGATAATGCCAAACAAGTCGGTTGAGGAGGTTAATGCCGAGTACACAAAGTTCCATGAAAAGCGCATTGTCAGTCACAATCGTTACTTTCCCGGGGAGCAAATCAATCGCAAGTAGGTCTTAAAATAACTTATTTAATAGAGGGAGTCAGGATTTTTCTCGCTCAGATATGCGCACCCCTTTGACCGGCATAACCCTAGCGGAGAAAACCGATCCATGGGTGACACCGGACTTAAAGTGAAAAGCTGCTTGACGGAGGGCGAGGCACACCTGAAAGTTATAGGCAAGGCCCAAGTGGACTTTATGGAACGCACCGTGGCTCCTCTGGGAAAGAAATTCGAAAAGTAAGGGATTAGCATTGGGAACTGCTATGATTTTATTCGCTCTCTCTCTCCTAAAGGTATCTTTGTGAGGTTCCCGACATCACCTTCGGTATTATCCACCCCAGCAATGGCGACGTCAAGATGGCGCTTCATAACATCATACCGAGTCCGCGTACCGATCTCCTGATGGACGCCATCAGCCACCTGAATGTGATACGTTTAAGTCTCCACAAGCGTGAAGATATCCACCTTCACAGACTGATGGCAATTTTAGAGCAAAGTGATCCGGACGAAACGAATTTTCTGCCTCTTGCCCGTATCTTGGAGGTCCTGCACGCCTACCGCATTCGCCTGAATGCCCAAAAGATACGAATTGTGTTGTCCCATTACCAGATGATCGTCGACGAGGGACTCTGTGCCGAACGAGTTAATTATCGGAAGTTTTGCAAGCTGCTCTCCATTCAGGAGCCACTGCCCTCATTGGGAGTTGTGGCAACATATAGAGATCCATGCTCGCTGGATACTATCTACCGGATGTTCTGTGCGGATCGCAATAAGAAACCCAACGTAGATTCGGTGTTGCAAGTTCATCAGATTGAAAAGGATGAGACTAGAGTGAAGGTGCTCCTAATGCCGGAAGATGACCCACTGGTGGGTGGCCTAGAAATCAACGATTATTCCCGTCTACGTCCCAAGGCTGAAATTGAACAAATCTTCAAAAATCTTCTTGCCACGGATGAGTTCGAGGCAATTTGGCAGAGTGTGATGGGGAAATGCCAGGATCAGTCTGGAGTGGCATCCGTCACGCAATTTTACACAGAAATGAAGCAGGCAAAAAATTCACATGCGAAATGGAAAATAAATTAAAGATTATATTCCAAAACAAATCGACTTGCGTTATGTTAATGATAAGAGGGCGCACATAAACTTATTAAAAGTGAAGTTAATATAAAGTTACTTCGTGCTTAATGACCCGGCAACACAGGTAGTGAACAAATATTAGATTATTCCACGTACTGCCAGATTATGTCAACATTAACTTACCAAATTATTGTCTTAATAAAAAAGAATATGACAAGAATTAAGGTATTCAAGGTTGCCTGGCTTAAGCCACTGAAGTATACCTTTAGGCTTTGATTGAATATTTAACTTTGGGTATTTGCTACTCAAGCAACAACACTGATACTTACACTATTAATTCTTGCGGAAATCTACGATTATTAGGCTAACACACCGAAATGTAGCGGAAGTCAGTTGGTGGGTATAAAAGGGGTAGCCCTAACTTCAGCTGATCACAACACTCGATCGCTTTCAGCAATCCAACAGCATCAGCATCCAAGATGAAGTTCCTCTTTGTGGCTTTCCTAATTGCCCTGGCCATCCAGTTGGCTGTATCTGCGTCATCAACGACAACCACTGAGGCGGCTACTACGACCACCACTGCCGCCACTACCACCACCACTGCAGCCACCACCACCACCACGGCCTCCTCCACCCACAAGGTCAAGTGCAATAAGAGCAACAATTGGTGCCACACCCGCATCCCGAAGAAGAAGTGCAAGAACCCCAAGAGGTGCCACAAGACCGTGGTGATTGTGACCCACAGGAAGGGATAAGGGATTGAATTTTCTTCAACATCGTGACCCACATTATAAACTGAGATCGCTAAATAAATAAATAACTAAAAGTTAACCTTATGAATTTCAATTTTGTTATTAAGTCTTTCATTCACTTTTTGTAGGTTGTTGTGTTGCAGATGCTGCATGACTAATACATATTTAAAGCCACATTTATTTTGTTTTTAGATCAACCCAGATTATGGTTTTAATAATGACACTTGGCTGTATCCATGAAAGACTTTGGTCAACATTACAGATACTAGTTTCTTGAAATTATGGATCTCGCTTGCATTCTTCCCAACTGGCATTTGATATACTTCTAAATACCTCTTAAATCTATTTATTTCTGAGATATCCTTATATAAGTCAATATAATTTATAATTTTATATAATTGTATATGTAATTTATAATTACAGTCAGCTGTAATCTCTATCACCTCTGAATATACTTAATTACAATTGAAAACATTGTAAGCTATTTATCAAATAAATAAAATAATTAATGAAACTGTTTATTTATTTTCTCTGCGGATCAGGAATATTTCTACATGTGTGTTGAATCGGAAATTAATTTTATACGTAAAGAACTTCTCACAAAAAAATCAAATAATCTGTATTATATCTTAAGCTCTGTACTATATGCTTTGCCTTTTAATAAATGAACCTTTTGTAGTTATGGAAGTTTAAACATCGTTAAAATCCCGTATCTTTATTTGTTGTACTTCATAAATAAACAATCTAAGAAGCTGTTAATTGGTTTACTCGTCTGACAGCTGTCTTTAAAACTCACTGAACCATTCGGCTATGTTTGTGATTGCCCAATATTTGATATTTGGTGTTCCGTCACTACCGCTATATTCTATTGATATGACTATTGATTATATTGCTGTTGCCAGGAAGCAAATCGTGTTTGGCAAATGAATTATCTTAGAACCGAATACAGAACACATCCGGAACGGAACTGTCACGATCACTATAAAAGCCTCTGCTTCCACTTCGTCTAATCACAGCACTCGATCGCTTCACCTCGTTAAGTCTTCAGTTTAACCAACATTTCCCAAGGATCCCAGCTTAGTTCAAAATGAAGTTCCTCCTCGTAGCAGCCCTCATTGCCCTGGCCATTCAGTTGGCTGCATCTGCATCATCAACCACAACCACT
>VNJM01001339.1:0-11862 GCA_008042475.1 Drosophila kanapiae | reverse complement strand
TGATTAGCGCCAGTCCTCTCTCGGATCTATCATCAGACCACTCGCCTGTACTCTTTAGCCTAAACCAACATCCAGTTAGTAATGACAATCCCGTCATGCAAACCTCTAACAGCACAAACTGGCTAAAATTTTAAAAATACGTAAGTTCGCACATTGAACTTTCACCACAGCTAACCGGCGAAGAAGACATCAACAAAACCGTAAGCATGCTAGAGTCAGTTTTGGCTTCAGCGGCTCGAATCGCAACACCACGAAGGCAAAACATAACACATAATACAAAGCACACAAAGGCAGAAATAGAGCAGCTAGTCCTGGCAAAGAGCCGTTCCCGGCGCAAATGGCAATTACATCGATCACCATCTGCAAAGCAACAGTTAAAGGAAGCTTCATGTCGACTCAACAATGCACTCCGACAAGAAGAAGACAGATCCCAAAAGTGCTACATAGAGCAACTAACTCCATCCAGTTCAAAATTCCCACTATGGAAAGCCCACTCAACACTGAGCCCTCCAACAATAACGGTTGCGCCAATAAGGACCCCTGCAGGTTGCTGGGCCCGAAGCGACAAAAACAGAGCCGACACATTCGCTGTCCACCTTCAAAATGTGTTCCAGCCAAATCCAGCAACAAACGTGAATAATATAAGGTCGCAAACAAAAGAAGACTTTCACATTGCCAATCCAATTGTATTTCGTCCATGCGAAGTCATAAAAATTATAAAAGATCAGCTACAGCCGATAAAATCTCCAGGCTGCGATCTAATAACTCCTAAAATGCTCAATGCCCATATGCCAGCTGTTCAACGCGATGACAAGACTGGTCTGCTTCCCTAAGAGAAGGAAACAGTCAATCATCATAATGATACCAAAACCTGGAAAAGACCACACGTTCACCCCCTCTTACAGACTAATAAGTTTACTTTTGTGTCTATCAAAACTCTTCGAAAAATTCCTCCTAACCCGAATCATACCATACCTTAGAAGACAAGCACATAAATTCGGCTTTCGCGAAAAACATGGAACTATCGAACAGGTGAACCGCATAACATCAGAAAACCGAAGTGCATTCGAAAATAGGGAATACAGCACTGCGGTATTTCTGGCCGTCTCTCAAGCATTCGACAGAGTATGGCTTGACGGCCTAATGCATAAAATCAAAACAATGCTCCCTAATAACACGCATAAACTCTTGAAGTCTTATCTTTATAACAGGATATTTGCTGTGAGGTGCAATACTTCCATGTCAGCTAAACATAACATCGAAGCTGATGTTCCTCAAGTCAGCGTTCTCGGGCCAAGATCCTGAGAACTATCAATGGGGCACCGTGGTACGTTCGGAGTGGGAACATTCAGAGAGACTTGAATATACTCCTCGTCCGAGATGTAATAGCTCAGCAAATGGAAAATTACGACACAAAGCTGTCAACCCACCCAAATCATTAATACAACCAAAGTCTAAAAAAAAAGAGGACAGCTGTTATCGTCAGCGTTACCCCAGCAAGTTTAGCTGGCATTGTATGGTGCCTGCAATGGTGAATGACCAGTGAAGACTGCTGTGATTAGGTTGATATCCCTCTTGCAGTTCTTACTCCTGATTTTGTCGGTGCTTTTATGCTAACTCTTCTTTGTGGGCTGTCATTTTAAAGTGTTCAAGGATCCTCGACTGGACCGAGTTTATCGAGAACTGTATCCTCCTAGCTACGGCGCTGCCTGCCGAGCCTGCTCATTGGCTTTCTGCTTACTGCCCATCGTTTAGTGCTTGTATTCCTGTGATTTCTTTACGTGGCTCACCACTTCGACCAAGGAGCCTTGGCTAATCGGCATATATAATCTTTTGGGGGATGTGCCCCCTTGGCCTGTCTTTGATATAAAGGAATTTTATATTTCTCGAATCAGACATTAGATTCTTTCAATGGTGATGATGTCTCTTGTTTGTGTAAGTGATTTCCGTAGTGATTTCCTTGGATACCGAGTTCTCTCGGAGATCCCCCGGGAAATTCGAATCCACTTGTGCTTCTAGGGATTTGTCGACAGTCATTAGTCAGCTCCTCGAACGCTTATGGATTGTCTTTGCAGAGGCCTGTACCTCAATCCTTCTGTTGCAGACCTTGAACTACTTCTTTGTATGGTGGCAATTCCTTGGTTCCATAGCTCGTTTACTTACGCGGAGATCCTGAGATCAGTCAGTTCCTTACTCCACCATGGTACCTATTTTTTCATCGAGAACGAAACTTTAAATGTATCTTTGAAGTGCTGAAACAGAGATAAGCATTTAAATGATACTTAATACCTGATCTTGTCCTACACGTCGTGCTCGTGTATACCAGCGTATATCCTGGGGGTTTCAGGCCAAAGAATTGCTAGTCCCTAGCCCCTTCCCTTCGGTTAATCTGTTCGACTTTCGGAATCGATGTTGGTGGGTGTGACGGCGGGGGATTTGTCGTTCAACAGCTTGTTGGTGTCCTCGACCTCCTCAAGTATCTCGTCACGTTCAGAAAGAAAGACCCTGATCTTCGCCTTTGGTATGCCGTTTGCGGCAGGCAGCTTTGGATAATGAGGAGGTGGAACGCCTGGCTTGACTGGATCACCCTAGCATGATCGGATTGCCCTTTTGGCAACCGGTTGCGGTCTTTGAGTCTCACAGGAATTTCCTTACGTTAACAACAATTAACAGTTAACAAACAATGCTGACATAAAAATATGGCTAAGGGTATTAACACCAATGCACTCAGCCAAAGTTAGCAACAACGCTGACCCCGAAATGCGGCGGAAGAAAGCTCAGCACATCCGCCACGTGCCCTGGGTCAGCGGAACTTCGATCGTACGACAGCAACAGCAGCAGCAGCGGCACCAACAGCAGCAGCGACGGCACCAACAGCAGCAGCGACGGCAGCAGCAGCGGTGGCAGCGAGGCTTCATTTTTAAGTCTTACTATTGTCATAAGTTAGTTCTTCCATAGACCTCAATAAAGAATGTAATTTTCGTAACTCAAACCGAAAGGATTTTATTAATTCGTTGACGAGCCGTATCAGCAGGCCCGCCCATGTCCAGCTCTCTTACGGTTTTATTTGAATTTTCCTGAATGCTTATTATCATGCCATTTGTATACATTTTTCTGGATTTAAAGAATTGGTGGCCTGGAAAATATGTGTAAAAAACACACTTTTTAAAAAATTATTGCTTGCACTAATGTATTTTTTTAAGTTATTGTGTGCTACATAACTTTTAACAGCCAAAAACATTTGCATATTGAAAATTTCATACGACCAGAACGTTCTAGTTTATTTTGAGAAACTCGCTTAAAATATTGTTATACCAGTTTATCAATGCACAACTTTACTTTAAATTGCTTTCACCAGACTTTTAATTGGGAACATTGGGAACTTTCCAGTTCCAGAAACTGGATTCCAGAATCCAGTTTCACACCTACTAGGAGGGCGCCCTTACTAACTCTGGAGGCAAGGACACTGCTGGATCACAAAAGATACCACAGAAGGCAATTTATCGTGTTAGGCGATGGTGCAACTAAGCATCTACTATCAAGCGTTTCTAATAGACTGTGTAGGTTACTAGCGAAAACCCGCCAAAAGAACATCGATACTCAGCTGGAGGGAGCTGGCCCGGACAATTGCAGCGATTTTTTGATTTGGAAACTAACGAGAGGAATCAAAAGACAGCCGCTTGTCCAATACCCAATACAGAGCCACAGTGGCCACTGGCTTAAGAGTGTCACACCGAGATGAAGTTGCAAACTTCCTAAGCGCTCCCATTCAGCCAGCGCGCCCGATTAGACACACCACGCCGTAAGAAGTCACGCTGCAATTGCAGGCGCTTAAGTCAAAAAAGACTCCTGGACCCGATGGCATCGACAATCGAGCGGTAAAGGGTCTTCCACCCAAAGGAGTGCTAGCGCTGGTAAAAGTCTGCAATGCCATGCTAAGCCTGGGACATTTTCCAAGTCAGTGGAAGCAAGCCCGGATCATTATGATCCCGAAGCCAAGCAAGCCACCAACTCAAATTGAATTTTACCGCCCTATCAGCCTCCTATCCACGTTGTCAAAAGTGTTCAAGCGGATTCTACTCAGTCGACTGATGGAACTACCACAAGTAGAAGGCCATATACCTCAACACCAGTTCGGCTTCAGAAAATCCCATGGCTGCCCAGAACAAGTCCATCGCCTGGTCAACCACATCACCCATGGACTCGAGCATAAACTGCACACTGTAGGCGTCTTCTTGGACGTAAAACAAGCCTTCGACAAGATGTGGCACGAGGGACTTCTTTACAAAATCAAGGATCTTCTCCCTGCACCCTACTTCGCCATCCTGCGGTCATTTATTGCGGATAGAACCTTTGAAGTTGTAGTAAGGTACTCACGATCCAGCTTGGCACAGATTCACGCAGAAGTACCCCAAGGAAGTGTACTTGGTTCGTTCCTTTACACCATGTACACAAGCGATATGCCAGTTCCGTCGCCCACCACAAACGCCCGTATGCTTCTGGCTACTTACGCTGACGACCAGCCCTGCTTGCGTACCACTCGTCTCAGCTGACAGCTTCAGCTGCAGTTCAGGACTGGCTGCGTGCGATGGAGCGCTGGACCAAGCAGTGGAACATAGCCATAAACTGCAGCAAGTCTGCATGCGTAACATATTCGCTAGGACTTGTAATCGACATCGTCCACACTTTTAATGGTGATACCATTAAAAACGCCACCTCTCACTGCTACTTGGGTGTACACTTGGATCGCCGTCTCATTTGGAACACCCACATCACAACAATCAAGGCTAAATGCGTACGCAAGCTCCAGAAACTCGACTGGCTCCTGAGATCCAAAAGGCTACAATTATCAACGAAAGTATTGCTTCTCAAATCAATCCTTACGCCAACCTGGACGTATGCGGACAGGCTAAGGAGTCACCCTAATCCACTGGCTAGCAGGCTGGCTGACCCACACACCCTTAGAAGATTAAAGAGACTCCACCCCAGCGATCTGTCTTCCCGCTTTGTACAATAATATTGCAATTAATTGTAAACAATTTTAAGAAATGTAAATACTATGTAAATATTTGTATATAGGCCCATACTTCATATGTACCATGTTCACCCCATCTTCAAAACGCCCGGTCATGTTCAAATGGCTCTGAACGATTCCGGCAACATTAAACAATTAAACAAAAAAAAAATTGTCAATATCAAAATCATTTGAACTAAAACTTTCTTAATCTCAACATCGTAAAGAGTTGATAGGCATTTTGTAGTTGTTCCATGTCTACTTAAGTAATTATTTTGAAGTAAATACGCAAACGAAGAGTAAAGCGAATGTCGGTGTTTTAACCTATTTCCGCCTAGTGGGCAATAGTAATATAAAATACAAGCAACCTAATTGAGTATACTTTTTGCAACAATGCATTGCATATTTTTACGGTTCCTTGTCCTTATTGCTTACGTTTTCTTAGTGAATTCAATATTCTCTTTCAAAGTAAACGTTCGCGTTTTTTCTTGCGCTTTCTATTTTGTGTTAAACTTTTATTTATATACGTTTGCAAAACAAGTGTATTGGTTTTACGACCCAAACGGTCGATGATCTACTGCTGGAAGTTAAGAAAAAGGAACTTTATTATTATTTCCTATCAGAATGGTTTACGTAGTAAGCTTCCCAAATGATATTCTGATTGTCTTTTGTTTGCACCCTAGGTTATTATGTTCACAAGAACCTGTTAAAGGTGGAGATTCATAGATCCGAAGTTTTCCAACCTATGTACACATCGACCTATCCGGCGAGTGGTGGTGTTTTCATAGTGGTTGACTCAAAATTCGCTAGTCGCTAGTCAGTTCGTCCTTTTGCTTTTGTTCTTTCTTCTTATATTTTTTTCAGAACAGGAACAGAACAAAAGTAGCGAACTATTCGCGCTATATTCAAAGTTGGGTCTGTTTAACGTCTAAAGCGCATGCACCCTCACACCACAGTCGCGTTGGTTTTTCTCATACTCTTTTGTAAGATGTTTCCCTATGAACCTTTTTTAAATTGTATCTGTAAATGCTATTTTTCTGTAAAGTGTCTGCAATCTCCTACTTTCTTTATGAAATCTATTATTGTACAAGGTTTTATACGCCGTTTATTTTCCCCAAAGGGTGAGCATCCGTATTGATATATGACCTTTGGGATTGTATAGAAAAATCGAAGCTCTTCTCTTTTTATAGTCCCTCAGACGTACAAGACACGATATCTGGAGACTGTAATATCAACATTTTCTCGTAGATCTCGGTGGACATACTGAGATAAGTTTTCAGTTTTCGAACTACATTTTCTACAGTTGGGTTGATAGGTAGACGTTGCTTCAGGCAATCCTAATACCGATACCCTAACTCTTCGTAATTTCAAATTTTTAAATTCGCTATTATTCGCAAGAAATAAACATCCTCGGAAGCTAAAGACTCAGACAGATTTTCGGATCCTTCTTCATACGGGACAAAGCTAAACTGAAGACTTCCTTATGTCGATTGTATTTTTTATGTAATATGTCCAAGGACGGAGTGTTAACATGAAATAGCTCATGTTTTAATTCAGGTAGTTTCTAAGCTAGATAATCATATCGAATTCTAGCAAAGGTTTGGTAAGGGAATGGTACCATCATATACCCGCCAATAGGAAGAAAGAGCAGGCCCGCAAAGGAGTAAGTTTGCAAATTGAAGATGAAAATCAAAATTTCGAATAAAATATTGAAAAGATAAACAACTTATCATATACTTAAAATCTTCAAGTGAAAGCTCACTAAAAGATATCGGAAACATTATATTCTAATTCCTCGCTAAAGAATTTGCAATCATTTGCGCGCGTTTTTCGGCTATATGTTGACCCTATCCCTATCCCTATTATTCTAGTCGAGTCGGGATCTGGTTCAGATTTTGACCATTCAAACTATTTAAGTGCCAGGTAGACCCTTTTGCAACATAATTCTGAATGTTATTAAAACTACCTTTTTCGCTGTAAGGTGGAACTTAAGGATAATCCTATAATCCTATAATCCTTCCGATAATATTTTTATTCCAATTATAGATGAAGATATTGTGTTGGAAATCTTAAGCTGGTGAAATCTTCATTCTCTGCGGGCCCAGATCAAATTCCTTGTTGCATTTATATATCGACGTTGATGCACTACGGTCAGTACACTCAAGTGGCCCTTTCGACACCAAGCTCGTGCTTGTTAGGGTTAGGTGCTAGTAGGCGCGATAGGAGAAAGTTTAGGTAAAGTTTGCGAGGAAATTAACTACTGACGTGCTGCCTGAATGTTAGGTTGCATACGTACTAAGTTAGTGAGGATTAAAGATTTTAGTTTGGGAAGGCTGTCTACGTTAGAGGTTATTGGGTACATATCATTATAATTAGCGCACAAAACTGTAAAGGGTTCATGCACTTCATACGATGATCTACAATGACGCAACACTAAAGGTAAAAAGGATCTAGTATTTCTACTCGGTACGTGGAAATTTAGCTGACCTATCAGGTCAGAACTCTCCACGTCACCACGGATTAAATTATAAATAATGGTAATACCTAGCATGGTTTTACGGTTGGCTAAGGATGGTAGGTTAATTAGTAAGAGTCTACTTAGTTAGTAAGAGTCTACTGAAAAGTTCTTTTGGACTGATTCGATGCGTTTTCTGTGGACATCATATTGTGAATTCCAAACGCAAGAGCCATACTCCAATATAGGACGAACTAATGAAGTATTTATTGTTTTTGTTACATAAGGGTCATCGAATTCCTTCGACCACCGCTCAATAAATCCAAGCACACCCCTGGCTTTATTCACCATGCAAGAACTATGATCTATAAAGTCAAGTTTAGGATCCAAACGGACGCCCAAATCGTCGACCAGAGTAATTCTTTCTAGAGAGCAGCCGTTTATCATATAAGTCGCAAGCATGGGAGTGACAAGTTATTTAGATCTGTTTGTAAATACGACTGGCAAGAGCTGTCTTTATACTGCACACAAAGCTTAACGTCATCTGCGTACATGAGCACTCTAGAGTTAGCCACAACTTTGGGCAGGTCATTAATAAATAATGTAAACAATAAGAGACCCAAATGGCTCCCTTGCGGGACCCCAGAGGAAACCTGGAGAACATTTGATATGCTGTTTTTAAAGAGGACATTCTGCGTCCTTTCGTTTAAACTAGGACTGAAAATTAGGTTCGATTTGGACATTGTGTAAGAATAGGTCTGGCTTGAATCGACCGACAAAGAATAGGAAGTTTGAAAAAATTGAGCAAAAAGATCGGCGATTGCCTGATCATTGTCTGCTGTCATATTTTCAAATGATAGCGAGGAAGGATGTGTAATAGGCTTACGTTTAGTGTTGACAAAACTATAAAACTGTTTTGGACCCTGCGAGAACTGTACGAGTTAGATAGTCTTTATAACACTGATCGTTTAGCACGGTAATATTAGACCGAGCCGCTGAATAGCGAGATAAGACAGATTGAGAACCGGTATGTTTAAATTTAGAGTAGAGATTGGATTTTATGCTTTTTAGGCGACTCAACTCTTTGTTAAACCAAGGAGCGTTGTCTGAGATTAACGGATAGTATAACGGAACACAGTCGTTAAAAAAGGACTTCATGGTATTGTAAAAAATATCCATGGCGTTAGCCATGTCAGTGCACATATAGAGATTGGACCAATTAAAATCTGATATAAAACTGTTCAGTCTTCCAAACTCCGCCATGCGAAAGCAGTAGACCTTTTTCGGTGGCCGGTCAGACCTACACTCCAGAGCAGTCCCAATATCGATAGTCTCATCGAAGTATGGATCTTCGGCTGTGTCATTGGAACCCTGACCAAACTGACTCTTGCCGGGTCAGAGACAAAGCAGAGATCAAGAAAGCGATCTAAAGAATTTCGGACATGGTTGACTTGAGACAGCGAAATGTCGAACAAGCCATTAATAAAGTCATGTTGTGCGGTAGTGAAGAGAGTATTAGAAGATTTGGTAGCAGGCCAAGTAGCTCCAGGAATGTATAAAGCGTAAATAGCTGGAAAAACTTCGAGGCTAAGGATCTCCGGCTTTAACCTTTTCTTTTTCTTAGCTACGAACTCCTTAACAACAACATACTTTGGCCAAAAGCTATTAGAGCATATTGTGCTAAAGATCTCGTTAGGGACATTTATTTTGAAAGATAAAATATCCCTAGCGTAAAAAAATTGGTCTGGACCTGTCACTCCGGGGAGTTTTCGAGACTGGGTTCTGCAGGGTCGTTAATTGTGACCCCTCAGCGGACAACATGGAAATTAATGGGGTCGCACCCCCTCCCGCGACACAATCGGATACCAAATCTTTTTTCGCCCCTGATCTGAGCGTCATTGAGGTCGTTACTGAGACTGAGGGCGTTGCCGATGGAGACTGCGGTTGACTTACGGGGAGCTGTAGGGATCCGCCTGTCTGCGGAGCGCCGCGTTTTGGTGACTCGTTCAATAGCTTAAGGCCATTAAATTGAGCATCCAGCGGTACGTGCACATTGTTCTTTTTACGAAAACTACTAAATAGCTCCATAAAACCGCCGTTGTGCGACGGCATTATCAAAACCTCTTTCCACATTACTCAATTTGTCTTTACGTCACAGCTATTTGCCTTAAGTCTGGAAAGAATCCTTCATTTTACCGCTTCACAAAAAGGTAGTCGGTCTGACATAAAAAACTATGGGGGATTGCCAAGCTCTGTGCTATTCCCAAATTGCTCGAGTTATCATTACCTCGCAGCTTCAACATCAATGTTACTCTTTAATATCGCCATCTAAGCACGGTTTCATGAAACGCCGATCTACTACTACCAATCTCTTAGAATTTACATCCTTCATTAGAAATGGCTTTAAACTAAAATCTCAAGTTGACGTAGTTTTAACAGATTTTAGTAAGGCGTTCTATTCTGCTATCCATGATCTGCTGCTAAATAAGCTAACTGTGCTTGGTTTTCCTAATTTTCTAGTAAGCTGGATTAAAATGTACTTATCTAACCGTACCCAAAAAGTTTTATATAATAACATTCTTTCTCAAAATGTCTTCGTTACTTCGGGAGTTTCACAAGGTAGTCATTTGGGACCATTTCTCTTTGGTTTATTTATCAATTATCCACCTTCTGTGATATTAGATTCATTACCATTGATGTACGCGGACGATGTTAAAATCTGCATGCACATTAAAAACAATCAATCACACGTTTTATTGTAAAACGACTTAAGCCGTATGATATCTTGGTGCGTTATCAACGGGCTTAATTTAAATCATTCAAAATGCAGTGTCATGTCCTTTTACCGTTCTAAGATGTATGTCTCAAATTATTTTTTTGGGCCAAACATCATTGAGCGTATTTCTACTGAATTTGACCTTGGTGTTCTTTTTAATCATAAATTAAATTTTTCTGATCGTATAATTTTGCAGTGGAAGAGGCTAGAGGTGTTTTAGCGTTCATTAAACGTTGGGCTAAAGAGTTCGACGATCCCTATACCACCAAACTTCTTTATATCTCGCTAGTTCGTCTTTTGCTTGAATATTGTTCTTGCCTATGGTCACCTCAGTATGTAAAGTACTGCTCATCGAATCGGTGCATAAGCAATTTCTTCTTTTTGCCTTAAGGGGCTTAAATTGGGAACACCATCTTCGTCTGCCATCGTATACCAGCAGGTTACGGCTCTTGGACAAGCTGACATTGCAAGACCGACGAACATGTAATAGTGTCATATTTCTGTAAAAATTAATTAATGGCCTAGTCGACTCTGCTTCACTGCTTGGCAATATGAAGTTCGCAGTTCCTCTGAGAAGTAACAGACAGTTCCGACTTCCGATCAAACTTTGATTCCCATGACCCGTTTCGCATCATGTGCTCGCTTTATAACGAATTATATGATGTCATCACTAGTGAAAAATCATTGTCTGTAAATGTATATAATGTTAAGTTGCACTTATACTCCCAGCTGTAAATCTTTACCTTGAGACGGAGCATATCGTTAAAAAATGCTCCTACAGGGTCGGGGGAAAGATTTTTACTAAGATTAATATTAAGTTTTAATGTTAACAGTATAGAGTATACACGCACACATATCATAAGTTAGGCTAATGAAATATATCGTTTATAATTGCTTGGAGTTAGTCCTTGTCACTTGTTTTTGAAATCTCGGTAATTGTGGCATACATATATAATTTTAATCGTTAGATTTGTATTTTTATTTCCTTTAGGAAGAGTTGTGCAAATTGCTGTTCTAGCTTCGATTTCGATCTGATTACATATCATATATAATATATTCTATGTATAATCTATATATATTTCTTGTATATAATTGTAGACATCTATAAACGGCACATTTATAAGTAATATATGTAGAAACAATGCGATCCGAATTCTATCTCTTACTTATCTCTCTTTTCTTTTCTCTTGAAATATTTGTTTTCCTTGGAGATATATTTGAAATATATATCGTTTCCATTGAAATATATCTTTAGTTTAAAGCTCAATTGAATTTTGACAGATAAAAGATGTAAGTTCCCGTTAGTTAAAATTTTTGGACTTTTTCTCACACAAACATATACTATATATATATATATAATTAAATACTTGGGTTATTCGTAAGTTAAAAAATATAATTTTATTTAACCGAATTATTACAAGATATTTGTGAAGAACACCGACCGATTAATTTCGTGTCTCAAACTGAACTTAACTTATTACATTAGGAGGGCTGACGATCAAGCCTCGGTCTCGAGCTTTACTGGATCCTGTTGGATTCTAAGAGAGAGCTTAATTTGTGGAGTGTGGTGAAATAATTTCTTTAATTTCTCTTGGATCTAAGTGCATTCGCTCTTGG
>VNJM01001337.1:0-10145 GCA_008042475.1 Drosophila kanapiae | reverse complement strand
AAGGTTTTACAGTGCCAAAACTTTGTCGCAGGAAATTCCTGTCTCAAGGCATGTTGGATACGAGCCAGTGTAGGGAAATCACAGTGAATCGCGTTCACCACGTTGGCGTTGATGATCTCCTTAACGGATTCAACAAGCAAATCCATGTTATTAAAGTTAATGACATGGCGAGTTCTATTTCCGAAGATTATAAAATCTCGCCGAAGTGGTTGGTCTGCTTCTTCCAAAATAAGTTGGTTTCTGAAGCAGTTTAAAGGTTTGTCTGCGGTTTCTAGTGAGCGAAAGCTCACTATGCACCGTGGCCGCATCGGACTGGGCCTCATCCTCTAAGTTATTCAGGGGCTGTCTAGATAGCGCGTCAGCTACCAGGTTTTGCTTTCCACTGACTGAGGCGTCAGTGGTCAAGTCAAACGGTAATTTAAAATCAGGGTATGTCAATATGACATCTTCCGACGCCAAAATGTTACGAAGATGGTCGAATGCATTTCGCTGGGCTTCGTCAAACCTGACAGCTACTTTCTTCGACATGTTCTTGCTGACCGTCCCGTTTTCCCCTTTGAGGATGGCGGTAAGAGGTCTAGCAATAGAGGCAAAATTTTGTACAAAGCTCCTGTAATAGCTCTCCAGGCCGAGGAAGGACCTGAGGCTAAACAGATTTCGTGGTTCTGGGAACTCTTTTATTGCCCAAACTTTTTCTGGGTCGGTTTTTGTTCCTCCCCTGGTGACAATGAATCCTAAAAATTCAACGCTCTCCTTAAAGAACTTTGTCTTTTCCTGTGCCTCATGTTGGCATCGAGTAGGCGCTTAAGCACTGTGTCAATGTGCTTGACATGTTCCTTTCCATTCTCGGAAAAGATGATAACGTTGTCAACGTAGACGTAACATATATTGCCGATTTCTTCCCGCAGTACATCGTCGATGGCTCTTTGGAAAATACTTCCTGCGTTTTTTAAGCCGAAGGGTAGTCGGCAAGATTCGTACTTTCCACCATTAACTGAGAACGAGGTCTTTTCTCGGTCCTTTTCAGCCAGGTATATTTGGTGGTACCCTGACTTTAAGTCTAGGGTGGTCAAGAATTTGACTTTCCCCAAGTTCGCTAGAATCATGGGTATACTCGGCATAGGGTAGCGATCGGCGATTGTTCGCTCGTTCAACTTCCTGAAGTCGATTACTAATCGCTTCTTCTTGATGCCATTACCGTCAGTCCCTTTTTTGTCAACCACCCAGGTGGGGCTGTTGTATGGGGATCTGGATGGCCTAATTATGACATTTTCTAGCAGCTCCTCATAGGATAAGGGTATAATTTGGAGTAGACAGGTTCGTCACTCGTCGTTCGAATAGTAGCGACAACCGAAGTTTAAGGGTCAGCGCCTCGTTAGAGGTCGAAAACACCTTAATTCTTTTCAGAATAATTTTTTTGAATTCGGCTTTGGCCGAACCTGGCACCACTATGTTATCGATTTTTGTGAAATTGACGTTCTGACAGTCAAAAAATTTGAGCTTTTCAGTGACGTTCGCATATTTTATTACGCCTTTGCCTAGGTCCAATGCTACTCCTGCTCGCGTTAGCGAATCGAAGCCCATTATAGCATTGAACGTGCTCAGTGTATCCAAGAGGAAAAATGGAACGTCTAGTCCAAAAATGCGCATTATGCACTTGTTTTTGACGTCACTAAAGCCGTGAATAGAGCTCACAGTGAAAGGGTTCTCGACCGGCATTACGTATCTTAGCTGCTTTACGGGCTTCACGTAATTTTTTGCCGCCCCCGTGTCGATGAGAATTTTTAATGTTCTGCCAGCCAACCGTCGCTCGACGAACGGCAGTCGGGAGCGCTCCCTAAAAAATGGAGGAGGTCGTAAAGCTCGGCGGTGTCGCTATCTTCCTCAATGGTGGCAACCTCAGCCTCAGCTGTGGCGGCATTATTGACGCGTTGGCGTCTTTGGCCCGATTGCCGCTGGGACGAGTTCTGCCTTTTATAATTGTTATTACTTTGTAGCTTTCCCCAGCTTGTTTCCTGTCTGAATCTAGCCGTTGTGGGGTCCACCTCCATGGGCTGAACTTTACTCTGGTCTAAGGTCTCAGGATCTCTGCGCTTCGGCCAGGGATTGTCCTCATGAGGCCTGCCTTGGTTCTGCTTAGGAATGAAGTGCGGATTTTTATCCTCACCTCTCCATTGCTTTCCCTGACCTTTATTATTGCGCCTGTTGCCCTCATTGAAAGGGGCCTTGTCTTCTATAGCTTTCGCGTAAGATGCCGCGAACGCACTTCTTTCGATGCTGTTCTCGGCTTCCCGCGCTAACGCTAGTGCAGACGGAAGGTCTTTGGGTTGTGCTGGTAGCACGAGTGACTTGAGAGGTCTTCTTAGCCCTGCAATGAATGCATGAAGGGCATCATCCCTAACCTCCTTATTTAGGATGGTAGCTGTGCCCGTGTTGTGTGACATGACTATCTTGTTGGTGACGAGCGTGAGTTTCCTCTCGACCTCGTCATAGTATGCCATAAGGTCGGCATCTCCTTGCCGAATCATTTCCAAATTTTGCCGTAGCACTCTCAGGGACGTTCTGTCCACGTATGTGCAATCTAGTCTGGCTAGAATTGCATCGAAATTTAGCACGGTGTTGTGGGACGTGAGGAGTGACCGAGCGGGACCGCAAATTTTGTTTTTAATGATGACAACGGCCTCGTAGTGGGCTTCGCTGCCGTCATATTTTTTGAATACTTCATACGCATCTGATGCAGCCTGCCTCCACGAAACGTACTCATCGTGGCTTCCATTTAACGTCGGCAGAGATTTTACTATGTCTAACCTAACATCGCATTTTATCTCAGGGTTCGGCACTGCTCTTTTATAGACCTCCACCTGTGGCGCTTGCACTGTCAGCGCGCTAACCTGTGTTCTAACCGCTTCTAATTCTGAGGCAAAGACGCTTCTCAAACGCTCTTTCTGAGCGGCGATAGCGGTGCTGACCGCATTTGCGACAAGGGCTTGGATCATGTGATCACCAGTGTGCGTTATTTGAGTTATTTGGTTTCCTTTATTTCTAATGCACTCGAAGAAATCCAAATCAAACACATTTAAATCAACACCAAGAATATGGAAATATTTTGTAATTTAATATTTGAATTATTTATTCACATAGAAGTCGCCAGCACGAGTGTACGTTACTTGGGTTATATGTTTTTTATTTTTTCATTGCATTCAAAAAAATCGAAAATTGAGTCACTTTTGCACTGTTATTTGTGTGTAAGTGTAGACCTTGGCTATTGTTGGCACTCAGCTACTTACATATTGTATAACTTCAGGGGTAGAGTTCGAATTTTAGTATTAATACTAATTCGTTGGGCGTCAATTAATGAATTATTTGTGCCGGCTGGCTGTGCCTACGTGGCAGGAGTAGAGTAGGCTGGTTGGATATCCGTGGCGGGGAGGCGTTTGTAGGTTACTGGCGCTGGTGGCCCTCGTCTCTGTAGATCCCCAAGAGTTGGGTCGTGGTAACCACCAGGGTTATTAGCTACCGGAGAGTCGGGTGGTCACCTCGACTTTCTTCCTTCCTCCGAAGGTTATGGTGGGAGAAACTTTTCTCCGTTGTTACGGCCCTTAAGGCACGATAACCAAATTCAACAACAGAATAAATTTGACGGCTAAGGCCGGAGTTTTGCTTATGAGCAAGTGCTCTTTATTGAAAATGCAAATTAAAACTGAAGTTTAAGAATTAACAAAAACTCATGCCATTTCAAACATTTTGCAGAAGTCATACGATCGCTGTCGGCCAGTGAGGCAAAGCCACAGCCCATAATGGTGCAAAATGCTGGCTAAGCTCTCGGGCCCATTAGGGTGGAGCCAATTTAAGGTGGACCGTACACGAGTGTAATAATAATAATAATAATAATAATGATTAATATAATGAATGAGTAATATTATAACGGGAATAAGAATAGGCCTGCTCTGCCTATGCTTGGAGTTGGTTGTTAACTTGTACGCGCAGAGTTAAATATCAGCTTACTGTTCTCCGATCGCAAGAAGCGATATACAAATCAATCGGTATCGTTTTACGTTGTGCATACTTTGGTTTTTGAGAACTCAATTGGTTCAGTTGGTTTTTAGTGGATCAGTCGTATTTTAGATCTTATTCATCTTCCCATTCCAACACTTTAAGAGATATTTAATGAACCAGATTTTTTCCAACTTTTCCAAATTCAACCCTTTTTGGCTTTGTCTGAATCAAATCTCTCTTTGTTTTCGATGATTGTTTCCATGATTGATTATATTAAACATGTTGAACTGAACAGCTTTTGTTCTAACACTATTTGGCGTTCCGCTGGTTTAGCGACCATAACTTATAAACTACTTAAAATCTATAACTATGCTATATGTATTTTAATAGTGCATTTAAAGTCCTAATCATATATGCCTTGGCATAATAACATTATTTTTGAATTTTTAATTAACATTAATTTTCTTGCTGTTCAGCGAGATCCGGCAGAAGCTCTGGATTACGAACTTACGGAGGCTGCACTATGAAGGGCGCGACCAACGCAGCCCCTGATGGGTCCCCTTCCAGAGGACCGGCTGGAGGCAAATGGATGGCCGTTTAAGTATACCGGCCTGGACTACTTCAGACCGTTGCATGTGACGATTGCACGTCGCACTGAGAAAAGGTGGGTGGCCTTATTCACCTGTCTAACCACGAGGGCCATACACCATAATTTGTCGGCAGATTCCTGCATCATCGCTATGAGGAACTTTATGAGCCGGCGTGGACCGGTAGTCATGATAAGGTCAAGAGATTCGGCAAAGTATTCGAGCCTGTAAGAATCCAAGGCGAGCTGTCGTCTCTTGATCGAATAGATATTTAACTGCCCAGCGAACCCAGCTGTGGTTGGTGTTTGGGAGAGGATGGTCCAGTGCGGGAGGAAGGTGCTGCCGCATACAATGAAGGAGCTTGCGTCCAAGGAACACGTACTGGAGAATTTATTTATTGAGGCGGAGAGCAAAGTGAATTCTCGTCCGCTCACTGATTTAACGGTTACGGTGGACCAGGAGGCTCCACTAACACCCAACGATTTGCTGAAAGGAGTGTCCAATATTCCGAATCTTCCCAGAGATGACGGACATGTCTCCGAGGAGTGCGCCACCAGGAAGCAGTGGCGCATCGCACGAATGATAAGGAACAGATTCTGGAAACGATGGATACATGAGTACCTGCCAACACTTGTGCGTAGGGAGAAGTGGTGCCAGCACGTCGAGCCCATACGTCGAGGAGATCTGGTGTTCATCTGCGACCCGGCCATACCACGTAGAGATGGAGAAGAGGCGCCGTGGAAGAGGTGTTCGCCGGAAGGAATGCAGTACTTCGACGAGCGGCGGTGCGGACTGATGATCGAGCCAAGACTACAATTCGTCCCACTTCGAAGTTAGCTGTGCTGGATGTGGTGAATGCGGCTGCTTCACGCGGAACGGATTAGTTTATCGATAGTCAGAAAAGTTTGAGTTTAGCGTTACCAGTGTTAGTATTTTCTCGTGTGAGATGTTTGAAATTGTTAAGATTGGTCATACTGAATCGGCATAGGTTTTTCCTAGTTTTACCGCTTCTGATTACTCCGATTCTGATTGCGCTATCCCATTGAGAGGGAAGAGAATCTGCGGTACGTATAATAAGTGTATTTCAGGTTAAGGTAACTGATATACATTTATAGAATAAAACAACTCTTATTGCGCTTATCTGTTATGGAAAGGCGATTGTTTGCTTGTTGAAGGCATTACACCGGGATAGCAAGGTCGGCGTCAGACAGCACAACAAGATCTTCTTACACTTTTGCTGTGTAATATTGCAGATGACAGCAGCTTTTAACAAACCGGTCCAATTAGTTTAACAATATAAAAGCTTTTTAAATTCTGATCCGGTCATCGAACGACGACTCCAGTTTAAGACAGAGTTGGAAAAATACGTTTGCCTTATAAGAAGTGCTATAAAGATGCCACCAAACAATCGAAAATTACTGGTTTTTATTATAAGGAGCCACCAAAAAAGAAAACATGTTGAAACAAACTGGCTTAAACTATGAGTTTTTATTTGCTTTTATATTTACGCATGACAAACAGATTTAAAAGCACAAAATGTGCTAAAACTGAAGCAGTATTTAGTTTTATTGAACTATTTTTTATTGAGCGTTACTCGTTTTGATAATAAATGCACTTCATAGAAAATTCAATGATTTCATTTAAAATGTACATATATGTACATAACATTTTTAAAATAGCAAAATGTCTTGTATAGCTGAAAAGCAACGGTGTTTGTCAGGCAAATAAAAGGGCTCGAAGACATGCGGAAATGGAGTATCCCATCCAGTCACACGCCTTACTGGTGCTTCAAGATGTAAGAAACAATTTTCTTGAATGTAAGCAGCTATTTCAGATCCAAATCCCTGGGTAAGCGGAGCTTCATGTGCTATTATTACTCGGCCAGTTTTTTTCACAGACTAAAATGATGTTAACCAAATAAAAAAAAAAAGTGGCAGAATATTAATAACATACTTTACAAACAGCGTCAGTGTCCCATGGCAAAATAGATACCAAGTCCATAACTTCACAGTCAACGCCGAGAGTTTCTTTTGCTAGGCTAGCAACCTAAACCAAAATTAAAGTCTTACAAAAAGAACAAAAAAATAAGTGTGGATCGTACTTCTAATAGTACATGAACCTGTGTGCCCCAGCCAATAAGTGTGACATCTTTTCCTTCTCGCAAAACTTCAGCTTTTCCGAGGTCCGACGTATAATAATCCGATGGCACGTCCTCAACAGCAGCACGATATAATGTCTTAGGTTCAAAAATTATACATGGATTAGGATCACGAACACAGGCTAGAAGCAGTCCCTTCGCCTTGATCGGTCCCCGAGGAATCTAATAATAATTCAAATTGTATATTAATAATTTTTTTTATTTTAAGAGCAATTTATGTAACAACCACTATGCGAAGACCTGGGGTGTGAGCGAAGTATGCCTCTGGGCTTTGAGAGTGGTAGAGCGCGCCATGTCCTACAGCACCACATGGAACTCGAAACGTGAGTGATCCACAGTCGAAGAGTCCTCCACTTCGGTACCTATATTTTGCCGCTTCATTCACTATCTGATCAAAACTAGGAAATATGTAATCGGCAAATTGAATTTCAGCTATTGCAGTGGCTCCAGTATTGGCCACTCCGATAGCAAACCTGTTAAAAACAAAATAAAAAGAATAGTTATATGCTTTAGTAAAGATATTTTCTTAAGAGTAATAAACAAGAAATGTGCTCGACTGTGAGACACCAAAAGCAATATGCGTCAAATAAAATAACGTAATGGTGAAAAGAATTTCCGAAAAATACTGCATTTATGTCAATATTTTCGTAGCATTATTTAATATTAGTGTAGCCCACTGTCAAAAATTAATAAAAACAAGGGTTTTTATTCAGCTACGATGTATGTTGGTTTTAAATCGGTCATCATCTTGATTACAACCATTTTAACGTTAAAATACACCAGAAATAAGACGCAAAATTAATAATAGACGAGAAAACTAAATGAAATCACCGAGGACCGTGAAAGTAGTGACGATGAGCATAGAGAGTGTGTGCGTATGTACACGCAGAATTAAATATCAGCTTACTGTTCTCCGATCGTCAAAAGCGATATACCAATCAATCGGTATCGCTTTACGTTGTGCATACTTTGAAAACTCAATTGGTTCAGTTGGTTTTTAGTGGAGCTGTCGTATTTTAGATCTTATTCATCTTTCCAATCCAACACTTCAAAGATATTTAATGAACCAGATTTTTTCCAACTTCTCCCAATTCAACCCTTTTTGGCTTTGTCTGAATCATATCTCTGTTTTCGATGATTGATTATATTAAACATATTGAACTGAACAGCTTTTGTTCTAACACTATTTCGCGTTCCGCATGTTTAGCGACCATAACTTATAAACTACTTAAAATCTATAACTATGCTATATGCATTTTAATAGTACATTTAAAGTCCTAATCATATATGCCTTGACCTAAAAAAATTAAAATTTTTATAAATAAATAAATTTTTATACATTTTTATAAATAAATTTTTGAATTTTTAATTAAAATTAATTTTCTTGCTGTTATAGCTCTTGGGACTATCTTATTTTATATTCGGTTTTACGAGCTATTACCAATTAGCAATAATACCATATAAGTCAAATTTTACATTTACTACACATATATGTAAAATTACACATACAGGGTGTTCTACAGAAACCATTTCGATCCAATTTCAAACCACCGTGGTATAGAGTTTGGTCATTCACATTCTTTCCCAGAGCACTGTGGTTGGACTTTTACGGAGCCGCGACCATAAATATTTCCCGTTGAGATGTCGCTTTGAAATTTTCCCCAAAAATCTAACAAATATTTTAAACATATAGTAAAAAAAATCGTACTATTGTTTCTATAGCTCACATAGCACCGTAGTAAGGCTGATTTGGCGATGGTGTGCCAAAATACTTCCAGTAAATTGCTTAAATTTAAGTTTTGGCACATTAGATGTATGAAAGTGTAACTCCTCCCTTATACCCCAGCCATAACCCCCTCTCCACTCATCAATCCCTTCCAAAAGCTTTACGAAATACAAACAAATGAGGTTCTTTAGTTCTTGCAATCATATATAAGAATAAACCATTTATTTCAATTATTAAAAGTAATGTTAAAATTTAAATGCAAAATGTTAACAACGATCGTCTAACAAGTCAAATATTGATGATACAAATTTGGATTTATCTCTTTTTGACAGTTTTCTTTGACCTGTTATGAAGGGGTCAGAACGTAAAAGAAGTATATTCATTAAATCCTTATTTTTCAATAAGCGAGAAATCTTCCGAGTAGCCCTTTCGACAGCAAGCACGTTCTTGTTAGGGTTAGGTGTTAGTAGGCGCGATAGGAGAAAGTATAGGTAAAGTTTATATATGGACGTTGATGCACTACGGTCAGTACACTCAAGTGGCCCTTTCGGCGATAGGAGAAAGTATAGGTAAAGTTTGCGAGGAAATTAACTACTGACGTGCTGCCTGAATGTTTGGTTGCATACGTAGTAAGTTGGTTAGGATTAAAGATTTTAGTTTGGGAAGGCTGTCTACGTTAGAGGTTATTGGTTACATATTATAATTAGCGCACAAAACTCTAATGGGTTCATGCACTTCATACGATGATCTACAATGGCGCAAAATCAAAGGTAAAAAGTATCTAGTATTTCTACTCGGTACGTGGAAATTTAGCTGACCTATCAGGTCAGAACTCTCCACGTCACCACGGATTAAATTGTAAATAAAGGTGATACCTAGCATGGTTCTACGGTTGGTTAAGGATGGTAGGTTAATTAGTAAAAGTCTACTTGTATGAGAGGGTAACCTTCGGCCTGCATCCCAGTTAAAGTTGCGTAGAGCAAAAAGTAAAAAGTTCTTTTGAACTGATTCGATGCGTTTTCTGTGGTGTATACAAGGTTTTTGTAACATAAGGGTAATCGAATTCCTTCGACCACCGCTTCATTGTTGAAGCCGGCATTTCTTAAGTTCTTTATTGTTGGACTCCGCAGCTTCTTCTGAGAGCTCTCCAATTGACAGCAATGCATTTTTTATTACCTACGCACCGAGAATTAAAATTTTATGCACTGTCGCTGGAAGATAGTACCATGGATATTTTTTATTAACTGCTTAGCAGTATCCAAGAAATAGCTTTCGAAACTTTAACCATTAATAGAATATTCTGATGCTAAAGCTTGCAATATCGTCGCGCATCGGGTTATGACATCTTCATCAATGCCTGCCATCTTTGATGCCAAACTTGGGTTACCAAAAAATTTCCTAGCAGTATTTCCATTGTTGGAAGTTCCTTTTCCTGCCTCTCTTGGCTTATCAACAATTATTCCCATTTCTTCGCGAAATTCCGCTTGGATTCGTTGTTTTCTTTGCAAGATCTGCGGATCTTGCTTGCCACATTTTTGTTTCCAACTTGTATGAAATGTGCAAAAAATACTCGAAAAAAACAGTTCAAATTCGGCAATTGAAGCGATCAGTCGTGTCTTTCTCCCGAATCTAACTAAGCAGCAAGTCAAACCCAAGTGGATAAACAAATCATAATCAA
>VNJM01001699.1:0-13409 GCA_008042475.1 Drosophila kanapiae | reverse complement strand
CAGGTAAATAAATCAAATTCCGTGGTGTAATGTTCATTTTATAACCGGGCGGAACATTGATCCCAAATTCATGAAGCACATGATTTGGTCTATTCCCTAGTACACTTCCCTGTTACACTCCAATCTAATAGAGTTTATTTTCAAAATATTCACTGGATTATCTGAGACGTAGAATTTATTATCATGTCATTGTAATATAAGTTTATTAAATCCAAATAGCTAACCAATTGAACATTCATGGTTAAAATATATTGTCTCCTTTTTAGTAATAACTTGAACTTGTAAAGTGTTGGTGTTGCATTGTATTTTTACAGTGTTATGGAGTTCATAGTCCTTGAGTTTATTAATAATATATTTCGTAATATCTTTGAGCTCATATGATCCCATGGCATTTCTATAACTTTATTAGAAATAGATTGTTCCCTTGATCAACATTTGGTATAGAATTAAATGTATAAAAGTCAATGGGTGCACACTCATAATTATGTTTTAATTCAATTTGAGGAAAAAAGTTTTCAGTTATATCTGATGTGTTTCAATAGCCTTATTGTTAACGATGTAGACATTATGAAGCTTGAGTCGGGACTGTCTTTTTTCTCAATCTTCTGATTATACTTATATGATTATTTATTCGAGAATAATGAATTGATTGAATCCTTTTCTACATCGTCCAGTTTTTAAATCATCATCCTTAGAGATTAAATAAAATCCAAATTTTTCCTCCCAACATTTTCGTGAAATATTCATAAACGAATCCTAGTCCATATCACTGTTTACATGATCTCGATATATATGTTCAAGTCATCTTGTTTAAACATTATAATAAAATTTGCATTATCACGTATTAAATGTTTTGGAATATGAGTATATGTTTGAGATAAATAGAACGAATCAATGTCGTCCCATGCAAAAATAGTTTCGGATATTATCCTGCTTTTCACATGCTACATCATAATGTAATTGTTTTTAGCCTCCTGCGGTGACAAAACAGAGTCATTTGCTGAAAATGTGTAATATCCCATTCCTTGTATCGGCTTAACAAGTTTTTCCAGATACTCATATTTGAAAATACATAAATATTTGCAAATTTTAGTCCATTTGGGCTTCCAATAAGACTTATCATCACGTTAGTTTTTCCACAATAAGATGGACCAACAATTGGAGCTCTAATTGTGTTTGGTAACAAAGAGCTATGTCGTGGATGAGTACAGCTTCCGTGTCCACTACCTTCAATGTTTCTTACTATGATGGTTTTATTTTGAGTTAATAAACGCATGTTATATAGATATGAACTTCATTCAAGGACAATCATTCGTTAATTGAGGTTGATATAAAATGGGTAAACATTTTAATAATATATTCAGTCATAAATTAAAAGCCAAACAGGGTACCGGTCTCTTAAATAATTTGATAAACTCACTACCATTTGAGGCTCATTTACCTGGTTACAATTACTGTGGACCAGGTACTAAGCTAGAGAACGATTAGCACACGGTGATCGTGGAATCAATGCTTTTGATGAGGCTTGTAAATAACATGATATTGCATATTCAAATAGTAAAGAGTTGAGTGAACGTAATAAAGCAGATACAGTTTTAATTGATAGGGTGAAAGATTGTTAAAGCAAAATATAGCAGTATTGGGGAGAGAGCTGCAGCATATATGGTGACAAACATGTTGAAGGTAAAAAAAAATTTGGGATGGGCATAAAGCAGCAGAAAAAGGTAGTAAGAAATCTATTGCTTCAATAATCAAAAAGGCTACCAGCGAATTGAGAAAGAACAAACCACTTGACTTATTGAATGCAGTAAAAGTTGCTCGCAAAGCAGTACCTAGGAAAAATGTAGTAATTCCAGGGTTATAACCATCCCAAAAGTTGGTGGTTTCTTGCCACTATCTTAAAAGCCCTTAGTGCTGTGGGTGGTTTAGCGTCAGGTAGAGCAGCAATAGTAAGGAGTATCAACAATGCAAAGATGGCAAAAGCACAGCTTCAAGAAAATCAGAGACATAATAAAAAAATTAAATCGGTAGCATTGGGGAAGGGATTGTATTTACAACCATATAAAAAAGGGTATGGTATATCATTTTATAAAAATATTATAACAAAAAGCACAATACAAAAAACTACTAAAGGAGCTACCCAAAAGAGCAACTTTGATATAATGAGATTTGCCTTTAAAAATATTCCACATTTTCGGGGAGTTTATATGAAAGATGAGTTGCCTCAATTCCCACATCATTTTGAGTGTGGAATTATAAATTTAACAGACTCGTCATCTAAAGGAACGCATTGGGTAGCGTATTTCAAGAAAGGTTTGGAAGCATATTATTTTGATAGTTTTGGAAATTTACAACCTCCTCTTGAAGTGGTTCGATATTTGGAAAAAAAAAACTTAGTTACAATTATCACCGTTTCCAAAAATTTGGTACTTTTAACTGTGGACATTTATGTCTACAATTTTTGTTGAAGTGTAATTCGTCTCACGTTCCTTGTAAACCTGCAATCTGAGTGGATGCATTTCTTTGACTCCTTTCCACATCACATGTGAAATGTAGTGGGAGGAGAAATGAGTTCCTTGACATGTATAAAATGAGCCAGCTCGTCTAGGAAAAATATCATTCAGCAAGGAACACTCGCCGCATCCAAAATGTATCAAGCCAACATCGACTCTACCAACGACTCCTCATCAGCAACAAAGACGTTGCCCATCGGCGTCACCCAAGCAGACTTGGACGCCCTGATGAAGGACATCGAGGACGACCCGCTCATGCTTGCCTGTAACTCATGCAGAGTTAAAGGTAAGCTCCCATATAAGGAGCTGGTGTGCAACAAGGTCTTTGATATTATCAAAGCCAAGAGAGTAAATGACAAGTTTGGATCCAATATAATGGTAGAGCTTCCGTCATTTTATGTGTTCCTCCCAGATAGTTTCAGTCTTATTGGTGACTGTATATTCGATCTTTTTGCACAAAAATGCTACATCCTAATAAAAAGGGAGTGTGGAAACATTGATTTCCACTTAAAAAATTAGAAAAATAAAATAACATAATAAAAATTATATATTTGAACAAATTGAAATTTAAATCTTTTAATTGGAAATGGGATTTTGGGTATTTTGTTTTTCAGCCTTTACTTTTCAGCTTAAAAAAAAAATATATATATATGAATAAATAAAAAATAAATAATATTAACAAATAAAACTTTAAAATACAAAAAAAAAAACAAAAAATATATATTTTTATTAATGTGAAATTGGATTTGCAGTATTTTGATTTTCAGGCTTTATTTTTATTAAGCTTGTAAAAAATAAACAAAGTAATAAAAAATCAAAACCTAAATTTTTTATCTATTTTGATCAGGTCATCAGACCAGGTCTGTTTATCAGATCAGGTCTATTTACCAGATCAGGTCATCAGATCAGATCTGATTATCAGGTATATTTACCAGATCAGGTCTGTTTACCAGATCAGGTCTGTTTACCAGATCAGGTCTGTTTACCAGATCAGGTCTGTTTACCAGGTCTATTTATCAGATCAGGTCTGTTTACCAGGTCAGATTATCAGACCAGGTCTGATTATCGGATCAGATCATTATATCAGCTATATATGTTTATAAATGGTTAATTATTTCACAGTGTATTCTCAACATCAAAGCGAAATAACCACTTCTGTTCTTTTGATTTGAATTATTTTATCACATTGAATAAAAATATTTTATATCAATTAACTAACACACGGAATGCGTTAAAAAAAATGTTTCTGAATTAAAACAACTCAAATCTCAGAATATTATTGGATTGGAAGAAACATTTAAGCCTATTACAGATCCATTAAATAAACTCGTTAATAATAACAATAAATTTGAGAACCACATATCAAAAGATATTAAAAATGATAAAACTGATTTGAATATTAAGGATAATACCCCTCATATGAAAAAGAGGAATCTTTCATTTTACACTGCTGGTAATAAAATCTCAAAACCCGAGTATGATGATTACAAGTTTTCGGATTGGAGGATGAAGAGTGACGCAGTTAATATTGATTATGCTAATGTTGATGATGATGATGATGATGATGATGATGATGATGATGATGATGATGATGATGATGAACAATTCTATTTTCAACCGGCAATGGATGACTCTTCATTTATACTACCGCATCAAGACTTGGCTCCCACATCAAGTGTATCACCGACTTTATCGCCTGTATTAACAAGCAAAGTGTCTTCTCCCACTCCATCCTCATTGATATTAAATCAACCGACATCGCTTGAAGAGAGCTCCAAAAATTTAACCATCAGTGAACTACAACGAGATCGTATTTTGGATAAAACATATGGACCATACAAAAAAGACTCTGGACAATTAATGTTGGTAAATAAACGAATAAAAGTAACAAATAATAAAATTGAGTTTGACGATGGAAAAAAACTACCAACTCACTAGTGGAATATATTCTTTAGTATTTCACCATCTACCAAAGAATTATAGTACAAATGATCTGGAAATATACAATGAAATTTTGTTAAAAACGAATTTGTATGGAAGTAATTTTCAACCAAATGATCAGATTAAAGGAACGAGGGCATTTAAATATTCCAAAATTATTAAGCCACTTTTATCTAAATCACCCATTGCCGAGTCAACTCCCAAGCGCATCAAGGAAATTGTAATTGGCTCGGGATTCATGACACTTGAAACGAAGAAACCCAATTATGTATACTGGGACGAACCAAATGAGCTGGTAGAACGTCTACAACTCCTAATAGCATCGGAATCAGCCGGAAATTCAAATCATGGAAATGAAATTACTTCAATAATTGAAGAATTGAGAGAGGCTCAAATTATAACATAATTTATTATATATTTATGTAACAATATTTAAATTAGTTTATAATCATCGTGTCCGTCTACAAGTTTGGTCATTATATAAGTGATAAACAGAAGTCTAATAATTTAAAAAGAAATGAAAAAACTATTCCAGGACTCATTATTGATACAGATGAAAATTCCACAAGAGAAGACCGACTTTGTTATCAAAGATTATGTCGACAAGTCCATAAGGGAGATGAAAGATTCAATGATGACTGAAATAGTTGTAAATGTACCAGATGTTAAAACTGTAGAAATTGATGACAGATTAGACAGACTTGAGGAAGTTATCTCTGCTATTATTGAAAGTATTAGAAATGGACCAAAATCTAAGAAAAACTTCTAGATTTAGAGTATTAAGAAAAGCATTATATCAAAATATTAATAAATCTTAAATGGTTTTACTAACCTTTTGAATATGGAAAGACGAGGTATTATTAATGAAATACATGCTCCCGCACGTAAACATTTTCTACGTCGCAGAGTTATTACAAAAAGAATTAATTGTTTATGGCAAGCTGACCTGGTGGAAATGGGAAAGTACTCCTCTTCAAATAATGGATATCGTTACCTGCTAACAGTAAACGACACATTTTCCAAATTTGCCTGAGGTGAGGCAATTAAATCTAAGAGTGCGAAAGATGTTGGTGAGGCAATGGAGAAAATATTCAAGTCTGGACGTGGAGTGCCTACGAATCTACAAACAGATGACGGAAAAGAGTTCTTCAACACTCGCTTTAAGGAATTGATGTCTCAATATAAAATCAACAACTATTCTACATTTGGTACATTGAAGGCATCATTTGTTGAACGGTTTAACAGAACATAAAAAGAACTCATGTGGAAGGAATTTTCTTACAATGGAACCTATAAATGGATTGAAATGTACAAAGAGTTGATTAATGTTTACAACAATAGGAGGCATAGAACAATAAAAATGGCTCCAATCGAAGTAAACAGTGGGAATGAGAAGCATATCTTGAATACTGTCTACAGTTATATCAAAATATTTATGGGGAGCAAACTGAAGAAGGGAGACAATGTTCGAATCTCTTCATTTAAAGGAGTATTTCAAAAGGGATATATTCCCAATTGAATACAGCGTTTTTTAGAATAAGCAAAGTTCAAAATACATATCCAACAACATACATGTTGAAAGATTTAAATGGTAATCCTGTTAAGGGTGGTTTCTATAAGGAGGAACAAAAAAAGACTCGATTTCCCAATACTTTCCTAGTAGAAAAGGTGCTGAAAAGGGACGGAAATAGAGTTCTGGTGCGTTGGCTAGGATTCTCGAAAACTGAAGACAGTTAGATTCCTAAATCACAAATTTTGTAAAGACATAAACACATGGAGATATTTTTATGTATTATATATATTTTTTTCTATTTTATTATTTTTTTTTTGTATTATTATTACAATAATTATTTATAAATATTTTTTTTCATTATTACAATAATTATCTTAAATTACCAATAAATACATTTATTAATTTAGTTTAAACATTTTTAAATATTTTTTTAAATATATTAATCTTTTTAAATATCAATCTCAAACTTAAATTTAGCGTTTTATTTATTTGTTTATACCATCTATTAAAATATAGTGCATTATGAGTTCCCCCTCTTGTATGTTGAGCGCACTTTCGTTACATTCTAATTTTCTCTTTAGAGAATTAAGTTTAATCAACGATCTTGGGGTATAGAAAGTGTTTTCTAATTGACTAATTTGGCTCCGCCAAACTCTTGATTGAGTTTCTATACTTTGCATAGAACCCTCAATTTCGTGTACTAAGGTTTTATAATGACCTATTGCGAGAGTTGAAAATCCATCTTCACAAATTTTTCTTTTATCATCCTTTTTATCTAATGTAACTTTGGTCATTTTACAGTTCTTATTTCATGCCCTCTAGACCTAAACATATACATGCTATCACTATACTGCTGTCCTGTAAATAAACAATTTTTGTAGGCCTCAAATGTAATTTTTTCCAGACAACTTCGTTTTACTCCCTTATTTTTTTCACACATTTGTTTCGATGACTACCTACATTTTGGGACTTGTATGCATACATTTTAGAACGAAGGCCAACAAACTCAGTTATTGACCTACCCGGCAGTTCGTCTTTGAAAAACCCTAAGCGTTTCATGTTACATTGCTTAAAATTATAGAGCCTACATCTTCACGAATGTCATTATATAAATCCTCTGTTTTTATCAAGTAAATAAATGAACCCGTGTACATGTAATTTAGTTTTATAGCTTCATTATATTTAGGTTTCAAATAACCATAGTGAAAACCGTACATTTTCCATTTTGATAATTCCAATACTACAAAACCTATGTAAATTGGTTTATCACAAACATTCTATTCATTTGAATGGCAAATAGATTTTCACTAAATTTAGAAAAGCTATGAAAATTTGATCTAGATATTAAATCCCTGGCACATAATCTCGGAGGTCCGCCCTGAGGACCGACAGGTGGAGCTTCCCATTCTGTCACTAAGCGTACATCCTTGCGTTTAGAACAGTCCTCCAAAAATTTTCGAAAGATAGTATTATTTAATAATTTAAAGAAATCTTATATATATATATATGAAAATTTTATATATATATATATATATATATATATATATATATAGCGCAGAACTTATATATTATATATATATATATGAAAATTTTATATTTATATATATATATAGCGCTAAAAGCCGCTATACTGAAACTCAAATATATATATATAACTCAAATAAATGTATATATATATATATATATATATATATATTTCTCCTTATCTCGAAAAGGGTAGGTCCTTGTGAAAGTCATGAAGCGAGTATGGATATTCCAAGTCAACCTCAAGAATATATCCATACTCGCTATCTTCTCAAATACTTTCAATATTACAAGAATTTATTTGGGTCTGTTCTAATCATTTAAAATTACTAAATGGTAAGGATTGAGATATTGCCCATCCATACAAATTATTAGCATCAACATACATTAAATATTCAGATTCCTTAGTCGGATCAAAATCTTTAAGATATTTGTGGCTTGCCTTTGTATGCCTATGACTACTTTGAACCAATCCCCCTCGAATTGTGCTCTGAATTATTCTAATCATGTCAATATCTGTAAGTAATTCGAGGCAAATTTCTTTAGTTTTTAGCATCGCATCCCATGACAAACTTGGGGATGTATAATAATGACCAGGATCAAGCCCATAAATGGTTGAACAAATTGTTATAAAATTTTGGAATACGTCTGTTATCGATAAAACGTCAGTTTTCAGATACAATTATAAGTAGTAGTTTTAGGTGATTGACACTTGAAATGTGACCACACCTGACATGCGTGGGAGTAATCGAATTCTGAACATTTAGAATCTGTCAATTTACTATAAAACTTGCTTCTTGGTGGGAGACAAGTTTCAGTTAGTTTTTACTCAGAATCTAAATATTCATAGGGGAAAACTCCTTTCCTACGAAGTAAGGCGAAGTCTGTTGAGCTGGAAAATTGTTTCAGCCTCATTTAAATTAGGTGCAAGTGAGTCTAGGCTAGAGGGCATGAAAAGGAAAGTATCTAAAAATCTTATTTCTCCTATTTTCTCCTAGAGGGATATATTTTGAAATATAAATATATAATTCCTTGTTTAAAGGAATTACTTCTATTTCACCCTCAATCTCCCAGAGTTCTTTCACAAATAAGTGGGAATCATATTTAGAAAAATTGTGAAAGAACACTGGGATAAAATTTCCTGTCTTAAATTTAAAATTGCACTCATTATGAGCAGCACATCGAAATTGTCCTGTAAAATGACAATGGTCTCTTAGTCTATCATTACCTAAAATCCCCTTGCAAATGTTACAATTAAGAGCCTCATCAAAATCGAAATTGTTTTCAGTACTCATTTTTTATGGAACCACAATGTTTAAGTGGTTCTCATAAATCTCGGACAAATCGGACGTTAAATGCTCAACAAAAGTGCGCCCGACATTTTCCCCTGTCTTAGTGACAAATTTATCTAGCCTCGAATCAAATGTACACCTAATGTAATATGCAAATGCTATAGGTACATGCTTATTTACTAATTGAGTTCTCTCACTTACATCTATCATAGTAGGCTCCAATATGCTTTCAAAGTCCGTATACACAGTGAATGGTACCTCCAGCTGATGATGAAAATTGGAGAACTTTAGCTCCGTTTCTCCTCCTTTCGGTCGCTCAGTCACAACATTTGAGCATCTTTCCGCATGTCGCATAAATCTATACCCACTCGTTGAGTATGATAGGCACTTGTTGCAGAAAAATCGTTTAACACCTTTCTTGCCCAATTGAGAAGATATCAGGCTGTATTTAAAGAAATTCAATTAGTCAATTTATTTAAATAGTCAATTGATATTTTTACTTGTCAATTTTTAAATAGTCAATTGATATTTTTACTTACGCAGAAATATTTTTAATCCACGTGTAGTGTCCATGAATGACGCCGGCTGGTCCACCGAGGTACAGTAAATTAATGTGGTGCACCATTTCACTTCCATTACTGTATAGTGGTCCAAACACCCTCTCCTTTTCCTCATCGTACCCAAACACATTTAGGCTTATGTGTGGGTTCCGTGTAAGGAAATGTGAGATGTTTTTTATATCCATTGGGAACATCAATCCCGTAAAGTCCAGCCTGATGTTGTTGGTGATGATTAATGGAAATTATATATCTACTCCATATGTATTGCAGTGTTCTCATCGGGTTAATTGCGGATATTATTGCCCACTTGAAGCAAAAGTCGTCATTGTTCTTCACTGTAACGAGCTGATTTGCTATATTTTGCTCGCGACGTATGTGCGCGGCTAGCTCAGGGTTTGTTGTGTGCTCGTCCCACCAAATTTATTTGTGTGATTGCCCGCCCAAATGATAACGCACGAGAGGGTTAGCTTATGTGAAATGTTCTCTATTTATTGGGCAGCTTACGGCTACGCTTATGGCTACGCTCACTGTTGTGACTCCTGGTTGGCGGCGGCTGCCGCTGGTTCGTCTCCTGGGGCTCCTGTCGTTGTTGGTCGCGCGCTCGTTGCTCGCGACGCGTGGCTTCCGCCGTATTACGAGCTCGTGGCTGCGGCCGGTTCGCCGAGATCCTCGGATATTATGCCGACTCTCGACGGAGCTAGCACGGCTTGCGCCCGGCGTGTCAGATCAACAGATCTCCACACCCTGATCTTCGGCGGGTAGGACTTCACGTCCGCGCACCCTGCCAGAATCGGGTAAGATCGCTGTCTGCACACCCTGCCTAGCTGCCGTATCGCCCGCAACCGCCTTTGAGACCGTACAAGGACTCCTCGCTCCCGTATCCCCACGGATTTCGCCGGTTCGTCGTCTGCGATCTCTCGTCAGACTTCGTGGCACGGCTCCTGGCTCGCAACCTCGCACTCGACGGCAATTTCAGCCTTTTGTCTCAGTCGGGATGGCTTGCAACTTCAAGCCCCAAACTTCTCGACTTGGCGATCTTGACTCCTTCGCGCACTCGATTCCGATTTCCTTAACTCCGATTCACGCACTCGCTTTGACTCCCGCACTTGTACTGCTCCCCGCTCTGCGTTTGTCTCCTCCTTTTATAGGCTCGCCGATTCCCGTTATCCCTGCCCGATCACGCCATCCAGTCCAAAGTCCGGCTTCCATCGCGTGATCGGGTCCAAAGTCCGTCTCGCCGTTAATCCTCGGCGATTCCCTTTTCCTCGGCTCCGTTTGACCGCTTTGCCCTTGGCCGCTGGGTCCAAAGTCCGGCCGTTCTCGGCGTCTCCTCTTTGGCCACTCCAGCTTGACCGCTTCGCCCTTGGCTGCTGGAGTCCAAAGTCTGCGCCCTTCATTTACCCTTGGCCGTCCTCTATCTGCCCTTGGCCGTCCTCTATTTGCCCTTGGCCGCCGCGATCCCCTACACCTGCAGTTGTGGGGAGTTTTAGTTTCTCCAACTTAACTCCTCACATCACATTTATGAGAGCTCTTCTATTTTTGAGCTTCAGTGGCAGATCCAAATATGCTGGCCCTCTTAAAGGAACACATTGTAGCATATTTAACTCGACCCTCAATATGTGAGTTAATGTCCATCCGCTATCCTTCTCCTGGAACTATTCCATTCTTGTTTTAATAACAATGTTTTAATAACAATCATCTGTTGTTGGTGTTCTGCGAACGGATGGTGCCTGCACGCTCCCCTAAAAATCAAAGATCGGTAGGGTATTCAGTCACCATCCGTTCGCAGAACACCAACAACAGATGATTTGGTTTAAACTTTTCTGAACCACCTAGCAGTAGTTGATGTTCGCATCTCAGAAGATAAATATTTATTTATTCGGATAAATATATATGTCGGAGATGTATTAGAAGAAGCATAATGTAAATAGAAATAAGAAAGAGATAACAACATAGAATAAAAGAAACGAAGCAATGAGTGATTTGTGGTTCCTTTTCCTTGCATAATTGCTGAGAGCGAGGATTGAGAACGAGACAGAGCGTCGTCTCAGCCGAGTGTGGCGCGGTCGGGTGTTAGTTGTCTCTGAGCGAGAGAGAGACAGTGAGATCTAAAAAGGAATGCACAATTGAATGAGGCAATACCTCATGGCGCGTGCCATGGGAAGCGAGAGAGCGAGTAGTTCAGTTTGCTCGTAGATCAAAGACCAAGAAGTGCTAGTAGACCGCGACTCACTGCGCATCAGCGACAAACATGCAAGAAGAAGAAAACCAGCAAGTGTCTCAGCCTCCGACATCAGAAGTGGGATCGGCTCAAGCCCAGCGTGATAGTGAATGGCGATCTTTGTTAGAAGCACAAAATCTACGATTTATCAAAATTTTAAAAACAATACAGCAGCCTGCTTCAACAAATACAAGTGAAAAATTGGTCGGACTGCCAAAGTTCAATCCAGATGTGCCTGAAGCTGACGCCAGCGCGTGGCGCAAATCAGCCGATATAATTTTAACGGAACATCCCCTGGAGGGCAGTGCGCTAGTTATGTCGCTGAGTGGAGCACTAGAAGGGAGCGCTTCCCAATGGCTAGCACAGATCAGCTATGCTGGCATAACCTGGCCAAAATTCCAAGAATTATTTGTTCTCCGCTACGACGACTCTGAGACGCCGGCCGCCATGTGTGGAATTTCCGGACACAAAATGCTAGACCGCCGTAAGAGGAAGGCAGAAGAATCAAAACCAAGTCAATCGTTTGGAAAACCACTGGCGGGACGAGACAGGACTGGAGTGACTTGCTTCAAATGTGGAATCGTCGGTCATATTGCATCCGCATGTATGAAGAGTACAGCAGCATCGAGTAGCAGTAGGAACGAGAAGCGAGTAGATGTCTGTGCAGTGTTGGAACCCAATGGAATTTTATATCAATTTGGTGAGGCCTTTCCATTTTTTTTCGACTCGGGCGCCGAGTGCTCGTTGATTAAGGCAAAGCTGGCAGACAAATTCGCTGGAAAAACTTAATAATTTGGTCATTCTGAAAGGAATTGGTGCAAATACTGTACACTGTAATTTACAAATACTATCCACCATACAAATTTGTCAATTTAATCTGGAAATCATGTTTAATGTAGTTAAAGACGAGTATCTGAAACATGATATAATGATTGGTCGTGAAATCTTGGCACTTGGCTTTGGCATAACGATGGAAGCTGATAAATTTAACATTTTCAAAACTAAACGAGTCAATTCAATATCTAATGAAACTATTATAAATTAAGCTATTTGATAAAAATTATGATTTAAGTAATAATGATAAGTTGAAGTTGAAGAACATTATTTAACCATACACTGAACATTTTATTATTGGAATACCGAACAGGCGTGTCACGACTGGAGAATTAGAAATTCGTTTATTGGATGCAACAAGACTGTGCAGAGACGCCCATATCGACTTGGCGTAGATGAAAAAGAATTAGTAAGAGATAAAATTAAAGAAAACGTTATACGTCCAAGTAATTCTCCATTCGCGAGTCCAATTTTGTTGGTGAAAAAGAAAGATGGCAGTGATCGTTTGTGCATAGATTATAGAGAGCTAAATGCAAATACAGTAGCTGACAAATATCCCTTGCCACTAATATCAGATCAAGTGAACAGACTACGTGGGGGTAAATACTTTTTTTGCTTAGATATGGCTAGTGGATTTTATCAGATTCCAATAGATGCAGGATCCATAGAGCGAACCGCTTTTGTGACCACTGAGGGCCAGTATGAGTTTCTATCCATGCCATTTGGGTTGAAGAATGCCTCTTCGATTTTTCAGCGAGCTATAGCGCGAGCACTAGGTGACTTGGCATACTCCAATTGCTTACATCGATGATGTAGTAATAGTAGCGAGGTCAAAAGAGGAGGCATTTGAAAGATTGGCAGTCGTGCTAAGGGTTCTAACGGAAGCAGGATTTTCATTTAATAATATAAAACCAAATCCGCGAAAAATACAAGCTCTGGCCGGACTATCGCAACCAAAGAATGTTGCACAATTGAGACAATTTATACGTCTAGCGTCGTACTTTCGTAAAT
>VNJM01001336.1:0-14973 GCA_008042475.1 Drosophila kanapiae | reverse complement strand
GACAAAGTTGGAGCTTTATTCTTCTTAGTGCGGATGATTGTACACGACAAACAAGAAGAGCGCAACAATAACAACGCGATGTAAGTTTTGCGGTAAACGTAAGCGAAGGCGAAAAGAAATAGAGGAGCAAAACGAATGTGGAACAATTCCGCTGGTATTTATGTTTTGCAAAAAGTTGAAGTTAATGTTTATTTTATACATCCACAACTATACGCGTTGATAAAGATCACTGAACAACGGACCAGATACGATCGGTGATGTTTATGTAGAGAAAACTTGATTTAAGGGGGAGCGATAAAATACACGTCCGACTACGACAAGAGCTTTTTGAACGATATGAGGGAGAATTAATAATACAATTTATTTTAATAGATGGAATAAAAAAAAAAAAGTCAAACTTAAGTTTGCGTTTGTATTATTATTAGTTATTTAAAAATGTATAAGTCTAATTAAATAATTAAATGTATTTATTACTAATTTAAGACTAAAATTGTAAAAGCAAAAACAAATAATAATTGTAATAAAAATCAAAAATAAAAACAAAAAATAATAAATAAAAATAAAAAATATCTCCATAAGTTGATATCTCTACAAAATTTGAGATCTATGAAACCAACTGGCATCAGTTTTCGAAAATCCTAGCCAACGCACCAGAACTATATTTCCATTCCTTTTCAGCACCTTTTCTACTAGGGAAGTATTGGGAAATCGAGTCATTTTCATTTCTTTCATTTAGAAACCACCGATAACATGATTCCCTTTTAAATCTTCCAACAAGTATGTTTTGATATGTATTCCAATTGTATTCCAACTGGGATTATATCCTTTGCGAAATACTCTATTAAATGAAGAGATTCGAACATTGTTACCAATCTTCAGTTTGCTCCCCATAAATATTTTGATATTATTGTTTACATCGATTGAAGCCATTTTTATTAATCTATGCCAATTATTGTTGTAAATCGTTCGACAATGGATGCCTTCAGTGTACAAAATGTAGAATAGTGGTTGATTTTATATTGAGACATCAATTCTTTAAAGCGAGTGTTGAAAAACTCTTTTCGTCTCCTGTTTGTAGATTTCAGCTTGGGTGACGCCGACTTGCAAAGCCTTTGATGATGCTGATGAGAAGCTGCTGGTGGACTCTTTGATCGTGGTGTCGGCGGAGTGAGCGTTGTAGCTGGTGGCGGCTGCGTTCATTATGCTTGTATATGGACGAGTGTTCTTTGCTGAATGATATTTTTCCTAGGCGAGCTGGCTCATTTTATACCCGTCAAGGAACTCATTTCTTCTCCCACTACCTTTCACATGTGGTGTGGAAAGGAATTCAGAGGAATGCATCATCTCATTGCGGGTATACAAAGAACATGAGACGAATTGCACTGTAACAAGAATTGTAGACATAAATGTCCACAGTTGAAACTACCAAATTTTTGGGAACGATTGAATCTTTAACTAAGTTGTTTCCCAAATATCTAAAAACTTCAAAAGGAGGTTGTAAATTTCAAAAACTATCAAAATAATAAGCTTATAAACCTTTCTTAAAATACGCCAACACCCAATGCGTTCCTTTTGATGTCGAGCTTGCTAAATTCATTATTTCACACTCAAAATGATGTGGAAATTATAATATAAACTCCCAGAAAATGTGGAATATTTTTAAAGGCAGATCTCATTATATCAAAGTTGGATTATGCTTTTTTGGGTAGCTCTTTAGTAGTTTTTTGTATTGTGGCTTTGCTTTTTAATATTTTTTGAAAATGACCATATTTAATATATTTGTAAGTACAACCAACTCAACAAGAAATTATTAAAATGTATGTTCATTTAGAACATAATTTTTGAAGATTATACTTAAACAATACAATTTTATTATGTACTCAAAAAAATAAAATATATACATTATTTTGTATTGGAAAATGGAATTGGAATTTCTTTTACAGATTTTTTAAATTGAAATTGTAGGTTTAAAGTGGATGGGGTACACCTCCCCTTTTCTATTAAGGGATCGTAGGTAATCAGCATTCGGTGACCCGTGTTCACACACAAGCAAGCTTTTATCTTTTGTTTTTGTCTTGTTTTTGATTTTATGGATCGTGGGTGAGCGACCTCGACTCACTGTTGTGACTTTTCACCCTTTCCAATTACCCCTCTGTCATCCTTTTTTAAATTGAGGGAAATTTGAAGAACATGCTTAGATGTCACACAAGAAATCGATTCTTTTTTCCTTGATTTTCCCACTCATTCATCCCACTCCAATGTCGCCTTTTTTAAGAGAGGGATGGTTGGCATCCTTCGAAGTTCACACACACATGTTGCTCAGACACCCCTGACTTTTTAATTACCTCCACTCATCCTTCGAAATACGCACACGAGTTTTCAAGTGCCCCCGCATTCACACTCGTATCGGTATCCCCGCTGTAGTGCTTCAACACATGCCCCTTTACCACTCAATCAGTCACCATAATTAATTGCATTACCCGATCTTCTATTAACAGGTTGGCATATACCGCGAATTCACTGCATTTTTATTACACAACCTTCATGAGATTTTGACAGCTAACCTTTTAAATTTAAATGTCATATCCTACAAAATGACAGCATATTGCAATTAATCTAACTTATGACGGCAATTAGCGGTAAAAAAACGCAAAAGATTTTTCTGTTAACATTACCGCAATAGTAAATAAGCCCCTTATTGTTAGTGTACCAAGATAAAAAAGAATTAACCACACATACATATATCCGTGCACCCGTGTATGTGGATACTTGCACGCGCACACATAAAAGAGCACACATCTTTGAGTGTTAAAGGGCGTCGAACGTAGTGGCCGCGATTTTCTCGGCGCTCCGCCGTGGATCGCAGGGAGGCGGCCAGGGCTGCGGAAAAAAGTGTTTAATATGGCGTAACAGCGAGAGGCAGTGGGCCACGCGGCGGTACCGAGACGGCGCGCTGGTTCCCGGCGTCCGGATGACGGTCTTCACATTGTCGGAGAGGGGTGAGTGGGGTGTCTCAATTGGGGCCCTTTTCCCCAGTTCTCAGTGGGCTGCAATATTGGCAAGGTGGCGGCCCACACGATGTTGCAGGTCATGCCAGCTGATCTACTGGACAGCTGACGATAGTGCTAGAAAGCTCGAATCGCGCTTTAAAGCTTTCACGCCAGAACGTCCAGAGGGCGCTTTCTCTGCCCGGGTCACAGATCAGGCGACCGGTAGGGTCGCTGTGTACATACCGGCGGTCACGAACAAATGCTAACTGCTACGAGTTGCACTTGTCAGTCGACACCGGAAGCGTAGCATACCTTTTCGGAAGGCGGCCTGAATCCTTTGGCAAAGAAGCTACGAAAGCCGAGCGTAGTACTCCGGAGGCGATCGAGGTGGTGAAGGTCACGGAACAGACCAACCGCCAACCCCACCGCTATGCGGCACACCTTGGAACGGGGCTCTGGCGACCTAGACGGGGCGGTATAACCCCCATCAACGCAGTCGTGGAGAAATCCCCGGCCACCGATGTACGCCCCGGAAAATGCTCTCCTCAAGTTTTGGCCGCCGGTTTATCGCAGCGGGATAACTTGACTACAAAATCCACTCCGCGTCAGCGCCAGCGGGGTGTACTCTGTCTGTGTCGTACCGACTTGCAGAATCCACTACATGGCGGAAGGTATAAAACGCACCCCCGGCAACAGGGTTAACATGCTGCCACAAATGGAAAGAATGTCGAGTAACAACGAAATTACTCCAGGTGGCAACCACTCAGGTGGAAATCCACCCGCGGATCACCCTGCCGAAAGGTTTCGGATTCTGGAGGCCCTAACTTCCATTCCCCCAACCAGAAGGGCATCGGCGGACCACTTGGCCGGCGCCCCAGGAAAAGCGACAAGTGATGATCACATCGAGCTAATCGCCTTTCAAAAAGGCTCGAAACTAAAAAGGACCCCACCAGGTGTTAGCGCTGCCGCGCACTGCCACGCATCGGAGGCAACGCAGGAGGGCATCGTGGTGGAGACCGTCGTGGCCACCTCCAACCCCAAAAGAGGCAGGGACTCACCAAGTCCCAATGGTCCAGCCCGCCCACCCAAAAACGCCAAAGCGCCACATCTCCAGATCGAGGAGATGGGTGAGATCTTAGACGACCTGTTGTCTAAGGTTAATGAGCAGATGGTACGAAGCATTAATCAGACGATGAGGAACGTCTTCGCGAGGCTGAAGGAACTCCAGGTGGCGTTGCAGCAGCAGGCCTCGGCCGCCCCTCGCACCGGTGCCGTGGAACAGACAGCCACAGGGCGCCTCTGTCTCCGTCGCGCTGCTTTAGATACCTGGAGCTTGGGCACATTGCCATCAGGTGCAAGAGCCCGGTGGACAGTAGCGGGTGCTGCACCAGGTGCGGCGAAGCAGGGCACAAGGCACCCGCCTGCAGAAAGGAGCAAGTGCGCCTCCCTGGCAAAGGAGCATGAAGAGAAGCCATGCAGCGATCCGGCACAAAAACATGCCCGGAAAAGAACGGCGGTGGTCCTCCACAGACAGCATGCAGTTGATTTAACTCAACCTGAATAACTGGAGAGCCGCGCAGGGGTTATTGCTGCAGACGGTGCGAGAGGTCTCGGCGGACGTCGCCATCCTGAGCGAACCCTACAGGGACAGAGAAGGAGGAGAGTGGGCCAAGGATCCGACTGGAAAGGCGGCTCTCTGGCTCTGCGGTGACAGGCAGGGGATGATGTCCGGGACCAACGCCAGAGGCCGGGCCGTGTTGGAGGCGTTTGCTTCGACCGACAATGTGCTTCTGAACGAGGGGCAACGGCACACGTTCGTCAGAGGAGCGGCCGCGTCAATCATCGATCTCACTTACGCGAGTACCTCGATGTCCCGGCACGCCAGATGGGGGGTCAGCGACCTATACACCGGAAGCGATTATGAGCTGATCCTGTGCAAGGTAGGCGCACCTGCGCGAGAGCAGCGCGCGACACCGCGACACACAAAGGCGTACAGCCCTGGGTGGCATTGTGTAGGACCTGTTCCCGAGACCCTGCAGCAAAACGCAGGACTTCACCCCAACGACGACTGCAAAAGGTGCCAGGGCCGGAAGCGGTACCTAACCGAGCGCTGAAGCTGCCCATCGCTCTGCACCTGAAGGAGTACACCATAATGTACTCGAGGTGCCTGAGAGAGGGGATTTTCCCAGAGAGGTGGAAGCACCAGAGGCTGCTGCTCCTAACTAAGCCGGGCAAGCCTCCGGGGGAGCCATCATCCTGCAGGATCTGCAATCTGACTGACGGACACCATTGGCAAGGTGTACGAGCCATGGCAGCCAGGATCAGCGAGGCAATCGAAAAGGCTGACCAGTACGGCTTCAGAAAGGAAGCCCTGGAAGCCCTGGCTGCCCTGGAAATTCCCGGGTACCTACTTCGTGTAGTACAGAGCTACTTCAGCGAAAGGGTGCTCACAGTGGAATCGGAGTTGGGTTCCAGGGTATACCAAGTCTCAGCCGGAGTCCCGCAGGGCTCCGTTTTGGGACCCCTGCTCTGGAGCGTCATGTACGATGGGGTTCTGCGACTCCCGATGCCCACCGATACCACCGTCGTAGGTTTCGCCGACGACGTCGCTGTAGTTGCGGTGGCGAAGGAGCGGGCGGCAGCGGAGGAGAACGCGAACGAGGCCATCGGAGCCATAGAACGGTGGCTCTCAAGCGCGGGCCTCGACATAGCAGCGCACACGATGGAGGTGTTGCTGATATCCAGCCGGAAAGCGATGGAAACGGCGAAAATCCGCGTTTGTGCGACCCGTAATAGCCTCGCAGAGGGCTATCAAATACCTTAGGGTTCTCCTTGACACCCGGCTGTCATTCAAGTTGCACCTCGAGTATGCCCAGCAAAAAGCCTGCAGGACCGCAGAAGCGCTCTCCCGCATGTTGCCGAACGTGCGAGGACCCAAGCAGACCACCAGGAAGCTGCCGGCCAGCGTTGTCACCTCCCAACTGCTTTCCGCTACGCCGGTGTGGGCGGAGGTGGCCGAAAAGAAGTCCTATATGCGGGGAGTCGGGTTCGCGTACAGGTTGTGAGCGATCCGAGTGGCGAGCGCATTCCGGACCATCTCGGATGACGCAGTGCTATTCATAGCCGGGCTAGTCCCACTGCAGGAGTTGGTCCGCGAAAAGGCCGAGCTGAGTGGCAACCATGCGTCGGAAGGTGTCGGAATGACCGAGCGCATAAAGGCCACCAAAAGAAAGAGCTATGAAAGCTTGCTGACCAGGTGGGATGCCTCTTCCAAAGGATGATGGACCCACAGGCTGATCTCCAATATAGAGGGTTGGATGACAAGGAAGCACGGCCAGGTGCTCACCAGGCATGGTTGCTTTCGCAGCTACCTGAAGAGGTTCGGCCATGACGAGGCGGAAGGCTGCCCGGAGTGCGGATTAGGGATCCCGGAGGACGCGCACCACTCCTTCTTCGAGTGTCACCGCTACGAGTAGTACAGGACGCTGGAGGCGAAATCAGGGGCGGCGATAGGCGTAGATACGCTGGTGCCGCTGATGTTACCGGATCAGAAAGCACGGGACGCGGTGGCTAGTATTCGGCCAAGGTCATGAAGTCGCTGGAGATGAGGAGGAAGGATCGGACGGGCTGAGCTTTCCGTTGTGTCAAGCAATGCCTAACGGCCGTACCGCACAATGCGGGCTCTTGCCTCGTCGCAGTTCCTAGAAAGTATTAATTATTGTTGTATATTGTTAGTGATTAATAAAGAATATAAAAAAAAACATATCTTTGAGATGCGCCTCTTCGCGACTGATCTGGACTGAAGCTTGATACAATTACAAGGTGGTCTCGTCGGCAAAATCTAGTACCTCTACAATCTAGGAATGAGTGCTAGCGAGAGGGTATAAGTCTAGATGGTTCGAGCTAAAGGACAAAGTGTTCAGACGAACACGAAAATAGATACATTTAAATAAGAATTTTTTGTGCTCTGTGTAAAGTAGTCATAACTGTACGAATGAAATTGAACACTTCACATGGGTACAGTGCACATGTAATCTGAGTGCACGCCGCTTATCTAATAAGATGTTTTCCCCCGCCTCCTAAACCACTGATAGGGTCCTCTCCGCTCGAGATACATATGTTGATGTTCGGCAGCATTGGACCTAGATACGGCGGGGGTTATTTACTTAGGCCTCTGCGTAGGCCATGTATTAGTCTTATTTGATTCGCATGTAAGCTATTTAAACCGAACATATTTTCAAATAAAATGAGTTTCTAACAAAAACTCAATAAATGAAGATCGTTTCTTTTTTGAACCCTCTTTCACAAAGAAATGTGTGGATTTACCCTTAGATGGTGCCTGGCGTTTTAATTTGCCTTTTTATTACAACGATCTGATATTTATTTAATAATTAAATTTTTTATATTCGTGAATTTTTGTTTTTGGTTTTTTTTTTTGTGTCGTTTATTCTTAAGTCCAAAATATATTCTATATTTTGGTGGCTCTATAAACTTTTCACCATCCACATCTTTCCGGCACACATAGCAAAATGTCATGTCATGTCCATAGGGGAAATGATAACGTCAAGAAGAATTCTCACTGAAAAAAAAAACCCGACCGCTTCAACAGTCGACGAGACTACCTTGTATAAGTGTATCATGCTGGACCCATTGCTGTCCGTCAAACCTAAGGAACTCCTCCAATGCTATTTAGCCGAATTACTGTATCGGTAACAAAATCTTGCAAGCCTTAAGACGCTCTTCCAGTGCTTTCGATCTTCGGCCAGTTGGCAACGCGGTAAGCTGGGCAATAATGAAAAAATTCACGAATGGATTCCATCGCAGGTCAGGTTAGGCAGACGGGGCAGCGAGTATTCTGCTTGAAGCTGGAGGTAGTCGATCTACAATTAGAGCAGGTCCAGCTGAGTACCAGTGGGACTTTCGGTCATGCCACTACTTCCTCCTAATCGCTCAGAGTATAGGCCTTGTAAAGTTATCCTTCGTTATTATACATAGGCTCGTCGCTTCTCTGCTATTGGAGAAATTCTTCTTTACTGCTCAGAAGGGGCACACATAATTCTATACTCCCCTACGAAATAATACATTCTGAGAAATTTTATAATACATTCTTTTATTTTTTATATTCATATTATTATTTACTATATATAAGTTTATATATATTAAGTCTACAGACTTAATCCACCATCATTATTAACTCCGTTAATACAAATGGTTCCAAGTTTTTTAAAAAACAATTGAATTGCAGAGCAATTCTCGAGATATTTCGAAATTGTTTTCCAGATGTGAACTACCTAATTATACATTCACATCTGTACATACACAAAAAGAAGCCCTAAAAACAAAGCCGCCATACAAAATTAAAAGTCGGTATACATTTACAAATAATGTTTGTTAGGACAAGGCATACAAGGATTTCTAGATACATTTCTGGCCTAATAATGCAAATGCGTTATATACAAAAATAAGCCCTAAAAACAAAGCCGCCATACAAAATTGAAAGTCGGTATACATTTACAAATAATGTTTGTTAGGACAAGGCATACGAGGATTTCTACATAAATTTCTGGCCTAGTAATGCAAATGCGTTATATTTATTATACAAAAATGGATTTATTCTCTTTCAGAGTATTCTCCAGAAAAATTTATACTCAGGGCTGTACGGCGGATGACCCATCAATTCGACGTTTCGGCCGGTCAAAAAGGCGCTGATTTGAGCTGATGTGTGAGAACTCCCATTGTCATGTCCGTTTGTCCGTCTTATTTTGTTCATTTTGTTCATTTTTCCAAAGAAATTTTTTCAGGCAAGAAATTATTGTTTACCACTCAGAATTTACCGTCCTACGTTGCTGAAGCGGAACAATCGCCACATTACCAAATTTACCGAATCCACAATTTCCGTTGGATTTGGCTCGTCTTCGAAGACCCACTCGGTCGATTTGTTTTGGGAAAAGGCCAATTGGTCCTAATATGGGTAGGTGACCTACACCAGCAACTTATATATCAGCCCTTCTATAATAGTTATGCTATATCCAATTTTTCACAAGAAGTTTTTCAACTAAAGATGAAGAACGTAAAGTATGCCGTGATTGCATAAACGTTTGACCAAACTTAACTTACCTTAGTTGTAGAAACACTGCAATTTATTTTATTTATAAGTATTTTATATGTCGGTGAGTGAGGGTCGATTCCGTCAGTCATTTCGTATTTCACTCCGCGCAGCGAGTCGCAATGATCCTTTTCGCGTCCGTTCACTCCTGAGGGCTCTTCTCGATTGATTTCCCTCTAGTCTTACTCTTCCTCTCATCATTGCGCCACACTCAGCAAGGCTTTTGCTCTCCTTCCCTACCGCGCTTTCACTCCAAAAGCTTCTCTCTATCTCACTTAGAAAGCTCATTCATCTTTTATTAAACTATACACTAAGAGACCTATAATTAATAATCGAATACAGCACTTCAACATTCAATCAAACGTATCGCCGACACGGCCTTCCTGACTCTAACACGTCCTCGTGATGCTCTGTACAGTACAAAATTTGTCGTGAAATTTGTTTAACAATTTCTGGAAGAAACCACTCGGATAACCATCATATATTGCACCTCTTGTGCCTTCAAGCGTTAGTTTGGCGGCATCACACTTCTCAAATTCTCTAGAGTACAAGCTCTCTTCCGTACAAACCCAACCACTTGGATATCCATCAGAGATTAGCTTAGCAGGATAACTCTCTTTTCTTTTTTTTAAATTTTTTTTAGAGTACACGCTCTCCTCCGCTCAAGCTCAATCATCTGGTTACCAATTCATCTATCATCTAAACATTATTTTAGCAGGCTACATACAAACCAGGGTACTACGCTGTCTTCTTCATAAAATATCTCTCCTCTGCGACCCTCTTAGGTCGCAGATCTCTTGCTTGCACGCACGACTCTCTTGCCGTCGTCAAGCTCTTCCACCAATTTCATGCCTTACTACCTGAGCATGCTTTTTATCTACTCTTGTTTTATCATAATGAGCGTTCTTACTCATACCTTCCTTAGCTAACTCTTTAGCTCTATTCAAATCTCTATTCCTCATTTACAGTGAGTTACTCTGTTCATGGTACAATTTATTGCCAATTGTCTTCGCCCAATGCCTTCTGCCATGCTCTTTAGCACACTGATGACACGTTCCACCTGTCCATTTGCTCTACTGGCAAGTTGGGATCTAATATAATCAACACGGAGTAACTAGTTAGCACTAAATATTTTTTTTTTCGAATTTCCTCATGCTTTTGTAGACTACTGCATATCTGTTAACCAATACCCCTAAAGTTTGAACTATGACACTTTGAAAGACAGACAAAGCGTTTTTGAGCCCGAAGGGTATGGCTAAAAATTCATATTGACTCTCTGGGGTCACATATGCAGTTCGCTCAAGCGAATCGGGCTGAATCTTTTCTCTCACTATATCTCTCTCGCTCTAGATAAGACGATATGGTCGTCTCTGAACGGTCCCGCTTCCGTCAACTACACGGATTTCTAAAGAGCCTGCAGCCACGTGTCCAATTGGAATATGATCAATAAGACATTTGGAATATTTGGCCAATATGTCGTTTAGCTTCGGCCCATCACTATCAGTCAAATCCACCTTTACATTACCTTTACAATCCATCGTATTCACATTTTTTTTTTTTTTTTATCGCTATTTAGAGACTGTTTGAGTTCCGCAGACATTGAATCCATCTCTTTCTAACACCACTCCAAAACCAAGTTCAAACATATTTTGTCCAATTATCGCATCATATTTAAGGCACTTATTATCTACTACGTGAAATTACAATTCAACATTAAATTCAGAGATTTGTATGGTGGACATTGGAACTTGCATATTGCTTTTGACAATTTTGTCACCTATGCCTCTCAAAATTACTAAGTTATGGAATCTTTTTACGGCCTGCCGCACGCCACCTGTCTCTTTTACCAGAGAGCATTCAAATCCCGAATCAAAAAAATGGAAATCTCTCACCAAGTTGAATCGCAGTCCCGTTAGGCTGATGTAATGCACACTAGTCCACCCTTTTTTCGTTGCTGCTTCGGCTTGCTGTTGCTGGTCCCTTCGCACACACTGATGCGATATGTCCAACGCCGCCACACTTGAAACAAGTCACTGTTGATCTCTCTCGCACTATGGTCGTTATGTTGTTGCCATGGCCACGTCGTCTTCTGTTCTCCTCTTGCGACATTCCATTGCCTTATGTCCGATTTTACCGCAATTATGGCATCTAATCGGCGTCTGCATTTTGAACCTCTTTTTTTCGGGGCTCTCCATTCCAGAAAGTTCTACATTTCTGCTGAATATATGCGCCATGCTGCTGCTTCGCTTCTGCAGCTTCGGGGTCGAATGTCGGTAACATCGCGGGAACAGCGCGCGTGTATGGCTGCGGCGTGGCTTTGAGTAGTTCGGTTATCATTCTAGTTTGCGATTCTAATAGCCTGCGCCAGCTATGTTCCGAGTTGTCTTGGGGCATTGATCCCACTTCTAATGTCGGGGAAAGAGGGTGGATTTGGTCTGTCATTTTCTATTCCACAACACGCAGCGAGTCGCAATGATCGATTGATTTCCCTCTCCTCTTACTCTTCCTCCCATCATTGCGCCACACTCAGCAGGGCTTTTGCTCTCCTTCCCTACCGCGCTTTCACTCCAAAAGCTTCTCTCTATCTCACCTAGAAAGCCTATTCATCTCTTATAAATCTATACACTAAGATACCTATAATTAATAATCGAATACAGCACTTCAACATTAAGTCAAACTTATCTCCGACTTATCTCCGAAAACAATTTATAATAAATGTAATTTAGTTTATGGTTATTGGTTAACAAATAGTTTGCAGTTAACATTAAAACTCAATATTGATCTTAATATCGATATGCACCGTCCCACATCGAATGGATCAAGGTAAAGATTTACAACTGGGAGGATAAGTGCAACTTAACATTAGATACATTTATTGACAAGGATTTTTCACTAGATAGCACATGACATAGTTCGTTACAAAGCGAGCACATGATACGAAACGGGTCATGGGAATCAAAGTTTGATCTGCACATTTCCAGGAAGACAGGTCGGAACTGCTTAGTACTTCTAAGAGGAACTGCGAACTTTATATTGCCAAGCAGTGAAAAAGAGTCGACTAGGCAATTAATTATTTTATAGATTACACTATTGCATGTTCGTCGATATAGCAGTGTCCAGAAGCCGCTAGTATACGATGGCAGACGAAGATGGTGTTGCTTCTGGTGAAATTGCTTCTGCACCGATTCGATAAGCTCTTGATACTTTACATACTGGGATGACCATAACCAAGAACAATATTCAAACAAAATATGAACTAGCAAGATATAAAAAAGATTGGTGGTTTAGGGATCATCGAACTCTTTAGGCCAGAGTTTTATGAACGCTTAAACACCTCTTGCCTTTCCCACTAAATTACCTTTGTGATCGGAAAAATTTAATCTATGATTAATAAGAACACCAAGGTCAAATACAGTAGAAATACGCCTAATGTTGTTTGGACCAAGAAAATAATTTGAGAGATATAACTTAGAACGGTAAAGGATGATAACGCACCAAGATGTTTAAGTCGTTTCGCAATAAAACGTAAGATTGCTTGCTTTTAATGTGCATACAGATTTTAACATCATCCGCGTACATTAATGTTAATGAATGTACTATTACAGAGGGTAAATCATTGATAAATAAACCAAAGAGAAATGGTCACAAATGACTACCTTGTGGAACTCCCGAATTAACGAAGACTAGAATATTAGGAAAATCAAGCAGAGTTAGCTTATATATGAATCGAACGCCTTACCAAAATGTGAAAACTACGTCAACTTGAGATTTTAGCTTAAAGCCATTCCTAATAACAGATGTGAATTCTAGGAGGTTGGTAGTTGTGGACCAGCGTTTCATGAAACCATGCTGAGATGGCGACATTAAAGAGTAACATTGATGTTGAAGCTGCGAGGTAATGTTAACTCGAGCAATTTGGGAATAGCGCAGAGATTGGCAATCCCCCTGTAGTTTTTGATGTCAGACCTACTATCCTTTTTAAGAAGCGTTAAAATGAAGGATTCTTTCCAGACTTCAGGCAAATAGCTGTGATGTAAAGACAAATTGAATATTTTAGAAACAAGTTTTGACAATGCAGTGGCACAACGTTTAAGAGTGCAACAAGGAATTTGATCTGGTCCCGCAGAGAATGATGATTTCAAAAGCTTAAGATTGCCAAATACAATATCTTTATCTATAATTGGGTTTTATCCCAAAGAAAAAGACAGAAAGTAGAGGAGGAATCAATAAGCGGATTTGACGAGTAAATGGTTTGAAAAAGTCTAAAAATAAATAAGCTTTATTATTATATGATCGCGGTGGTATATACGAATTAGAAATATATATATATAATCGTTATGTAGAGAAATACGAACGGAAACAAATTCAATATTATTGTCAACATTAATTGTATTAAGATCAGAAGGCAGGGATGATTAACAGCACTTAGGACACTTAGGGCGATCGCAACGATAAATATTATAACTCGATGACACAATTTCAAAACAAAACACTGATGAATTCAACCAGGTTTCAGAAAAAGCAAGAACGTTTGTATCAAAAGAAAAACTATTTGCATACAACTTACTAAGTTTCCCTAATAAGCTGCGAACGTTTTTATAGTCTATGGTGAAAGGCGAGGGAAGTTTTTTGAACGAATGCCCGGCAGAGTTATCGGTGATTCTATTACAATTTTTCGGTTTATTAACCGTGCACAATTGCATGGTCAGACAAGATGAAAGGATCAAGAGCTTTATCAAAAAGAGTATCTAAAAATGAGACCTTAAAAGATGAAAAGTTTCTCATCTGTTTGAATTTAAATATTAGGTATTATTAGGAGACTCATGCGATGCGGATCCAAGGAACAGTAATTACCTGGAGTCAGTAGCACCAGAAGTAGCAGCTGCCGTTCGAATATCGTCTTCGTCACCAGAGACAGCGGAGTGGCCAAGCGGCGAAATGGGAGACGAAAAGGCTGGAACTTTTAAAAACGCATTCGACTGAGTGGTTTTGGATGATATTATTAGCAAGAAACTTAACTGCTTTTGGAGCTTAAAGTTTGATTCCGCCTTCTGTTCAAACATGAACACGCTTATATACACATATATATATATATATATGTATATTTATACTGTATATCTTCGTCAAACATCAGCAATCATGCACTCTAGCATGTATATGTAAATACCGCTGCTACTTGAACCTAAAATAACAAGGTACCAAACAATTGGAATTAGACCTCCTGCGAGCGGTCACATAAAATGTCTAAAAATAAGTGCGGTCGGGGTAGCGGAGATCCCCCTATCGCTCTTAGAATATTTACCACGGAGGGGGCATGTGCCGATCCGTGGGTCTTAGATAAGCTATTTTTAAATCTCATGTTAGCTATATAAGCTAGGATTCTAAGAAATAAAAACTCAGTTTGGAATATTAACTCAACGGTGTTAGACGCTTGTTTTTTATTTGCGGCTTCTAACATTTTGGTCCTTCGAGCCGGATTTCAACATTGTTAGACGCTTGCTTCATTTGCAGCCTCTCTAACATTTTGGTCCTTCGAGACTCTCTGCATTTTTCCCCCTTGTGGTAAGAGGTTCAGAGAAATAAATCAGCACCTAAATTTAAGGTAGCTAAAATAAAAATAACTCTTGTTTTCCCCCACGAGGTAAGAGACAGAGTATAAACTAACAAAGCAAAAAGATACACTAGAATCTTTTATGTTTTTAAATAAAAGGCACCTTTTAGTAAAAAATAGCTAAAGGTAGCTTAAAAAATAATAACAAGGTGTGATAAGGCGTGCTTAAGGCCCTTATGATCATCAGAATTGTGCAAAAAATACATGCAATTGAGCATATAACGCGGGGACTTAGTGCCAACAACAAAACAAAAAACAATAAAGTG
>VNJM01003104.1:0-14548 GCA_008042475.1 Drosophila kanapiae | reverse complement strand
TGTCCCGGGCAGAGAAAGCGCCCTCTGGACGTTCTGGCGTGGAAGCTTTTAAAGCGCTTACCGCGCTTTTCAGCACTGACGTCAGCTGTCCAGCAGATCATGACCTGCAACATCGTGCGGGCCGCCACCTTGCCAAAAAGTGCAGCGCGCCAATAATTGGAAAAGGGGGGCCCGTTGAGGCACCCCACTCACCCCTCTCCGACGAGGTGAAGACCGTCGTCCAGACGCCGGGAGCTGTTGCCGCCGCCACGGCAGATCGCGTGAGTACCGCCGGCGCACCGTCCCTCGCTGTCTCACCTTAGTGAACAAATTTTTTCACAGCCGTGGCCGTCTCCTTACGTTCCAAGGCGGAGCACCGAGGAAAACGCGCCCTCTCCGTTCGACGTTCACACACTTCACCAGTTGGGGTGATTGTGCGCGTGTGCTCCTCCGCATCTTTTTCCCAGTTTCGGAGTCGGATGCACCGAATGCCTTTGCGGAGGAAATCCCACCGGCCCTTGATGAGTTCGAGGTTGGTGCTTGTGTCGCCAGGTTGAAGAGCAGACGCTCGCCTGGCATGGACGGCATCAATGGCACAATCTGCAAGGCAGTCTGGCGCGCCATACCTCAGCACCTGACAGCGCTATATTCCCGCTGCATCCGGTCGGGGTACTTTCCCAACGAGTGGAAGTGTCCACGTGTAGTGGCGCTACTCAAGGGACCGCGGAATTTGCCTGCTGCCAGTTTTTGGCAAGGTGCTTGAGGCAATCATGGTGAATCGTGTTAGAGAAGTTCTTCCGGAGGGCTGCAGATGGCAGTTTGGATTTCGCCAAGGACGATGTGTGGAGGATGCCTGGAGACACGTTAAGAGCAGTGTTCACGCCAGCCCGGCGAAATACGTGCTCGGAATTTTCGTGGACTTCAAAGGAGCATTCGACAACGTCGAATGGAGTGCTGCACTGCGCCGACTTGCCGACTTGGGATGCCGGGAGATGAGCTTGTGGCAGAGCTTTTTCTCCGGCCGAAGAGCAGTGATCCGAAGCAGTTCCGGTACAGTGGATGTGCCGGTAACTAGAGGTTGCCCCCAGGGATCAATCAGCGGCCCATTCATTTGGGATCTGCTGATGGATGTACTGCTACAGCGCCTTGAGTCGTATTGCCCATTGAGTGCATACGCGGATGACCTGCTTCTTCTCGTCGAGGGAAATTCCCGAGTCGTGCTAGAGGAAGAACGAGCGCAACTAATGTCCATTGTTGAAACGTGGGGAGCGGAAATCGGCGTTGCCGTTTCCACCAGCAAGACGGTGATGATGTGGCGTTGTAGGCTGAAGCGTAGATACCCGCTGGAGGACAACGACTGGTTCTATGGCGAGGATCTTGATGGTCTGAGCTGGGAGCAGAAGGAGATTCGCCTAGAGGAGTGCCTGCTGCTTAGGTGGGAGACCAGATGGGATGACCAAAGCGAGCCAGGACGGGTGACGCACGGGTTCATCCCAGATGTCACTCTGGTATATCGGGATCCAAAGTTTGGATTCTCGATGATGGCGTCCTTCTTGCTCACAGTGCATGGGTCGTTAAATGCATTTCTGCATAGGAGAGCCCTCAGCGACACTGCTTCTTGCGCATGCGGTGATCCAAATGAGGATTGGCGGCACGTGTTATGTGCCTGCCCCCTATACGCAGATTTGCGCGACATCGATGGACTTGGTGTGCAGCGCGTTGGCGATATCTGGACATTTGGACGGATACTAGTCGCGATCGAACTCTCGTTGAGTGCAGACGTGCCTACGGACGACCGCAGCGTTAAAAATCCGCCGACAACCCGAAGGTTAAGGCAAATTTTTGTGTTTATTGCTGCCATGCCAGCCATAAAGCGTGCACGGGAGACGAAGCGAGTGACAATGGAGGATGAGTTGACAAGTCGGTCAGACTCTGATGAAGTGTGTAAGAAGAAAGTAGATGTTAAGGCTGGCGTAAAAGGAAGCGTGACCGATGGAAGTGTGACGAAAGGTTCTAAGGGGAATGCCGGCAAGGGGAATGAGGGCAAAGGTATCGTTACCAGGGGTAGCATTGCCAAGGGTGGCGTTGCCAAGGGTAGCGTTGCCAAGGGGAATGTTGACAAGGGGAGTGGTGACAATCGGGCTATCAAGGGTCGCATGTCAAAGGTTGATGTGGATGATGATAGCTCGTCGTTATCTAGTGCGGAGGAGGGTGAATTTACTGAGAAGGGAGAGAAGTTTGCGGGTGTTTCAGTTTCGGAGGCCCCTGCTATTTCTCAAGTGGGGTCAATGACGCACCGATTTGAGGAAATCGTGAAAATGAAGGAGGTTAGTCAAGGTCTGCTTGAGTTAGTGCTTTCAGCTGGGCTTCCTTCAGCAACAGTGTGTTCTATTGCAGGTTTCAGTAGTTGCTTTGAGGAGCTTATTTTTTCCCTTGTAGCGGAGAATGAGCGTCTCAAGGGTCGTTTGGAGGCGAGTCGCTGTATGCCTGTTGCTGCAGAAGTGGCTTTTCCGTCGGTGCCGCCAAAAGGGGGTCCAGTTGTCGCTATATCGACGCCTTCCGGACCCAAGCCGATTGATACATGGTCACTGGTCGTACGCAGCAATAATGCTGCGGAGGCTGCAAAGGACGTGGCTGAGAAGGTCATTAAGGAGGTTGGACCGTCCCTTGGTGTGCGTGTGCACGAGGTGAAGCCTCTGCGAGATGGTGGAGTATTAATCCGCACACCGTCTCTGGCCGAACGGAAGAAAATTGTAAACAATGAAAAATTTGCCGAATGTGGATTGAATGTTAGGGCCAAAAGTTGTAATACAGGGGGTGCATAAGTTAATTAGTTGTAATGAACTCATGACTGAGTTATACGAAAATTATGAGATGTTTCTAAAAAGTGTGCGTGTGGTCAGTAAGCCGTGGGAACCATCTGATGGCGTGATAAATGTGGTTTTAGAGGGTCCTGCAGATCTGATGCAAGTCTTGCTTGATGTTGAACGTTGCTAAATTAAGTGGTTTTCCTTTAGGATGAGGAGTTTTGACCTAGTAGTTGGATGCTTCCGATGCCTGGGTTTTGACCACAGGATTGCTGATTGCAGTGCTCCCAAGGATATTTGTCGTCGGTGTGGTGAAGCGGGTCATCGAGCGAATGGGTGCAGAAATGCTCTGCATTGCCGCAATTGTGCATTCAAGGGAGCGCCATCCGGGCATTTGATGATGTCTGCGGCCTGCCCTTTGTACAGTGCCATTGTTGCTCGGGTGAATGCAAGACATTAATATGAATAGTAAATTTATTCAGTTAAATTGTCAGAAGTCGTATGCAGTCATGTGTAAGGTTGGGCAGATGATGGGTGATAGGAGCTGTTCTTTGGCTCTGTTGCAGGAGCCGTATGCAAGCAATGACTGTGTTCGGGGGTTGCCAACGGCGGTGTTCACTGACAGCAGGTGTCAGGCAGCGGTGGTTGTGAATGACCCCAGTCTGGAGTGCACTTTGGTGAACTCTACGGATTGGGGAGTATGTGTTAGTGTGAATGGTAGGTTTGGCAGGGCTCTTATGGTGAGTGTATATATGAGATTTGGGGAAGCTCTTCAACCGTACATCGCGTATATGGATGCGGTCCTACTACTGGCGAGTAGTGATCCTGTCATCTTTGGTATTGACGCGAATGCTTCGTCCCCTATGTGGTATAGTAAGATACTTGGACATGCGTCTGGGTATTTGAACTATGCTCGGGGTGAAGAGCTTGCCGAATGGGCTGTGTCCCAGAATGTTCAGGTCATGAATGAACCCAGTGAGTGGTATACATTTGATGGGCCGAGGGGGAAGAGTGATATTGATGTTACATTTGTGAATGTGGCGGCAATGAGGGTGTTTGATTTTAGCTGGTGTGTTTTGGGGGGGCATGGTGTGAGTGACCACAATCCCATTGAGATTGTGGTTAACCACACTATGGCCCCAAGTGTGAATACTGTGGGTAATCGCTGGAATATTTTTCGTCCAAACTGGATACAGCATGGGGTATTTGTGCGAGAGGAGGCAACCCAGGTTCCAATTAGTATCTTTAGTGCTATGACTGTGAATGAACAGGTTGCATGTGTGAATGGATGGGTGACTAGAGCGAATGATTGTGTGTTTGAGAGGCATCGTATGGTGAATCGAAAGCGTGTGAAATGGTGGACGCATGAGCTCACAGTGAAGCGTCGGGCAGTTAGGGTCTTGAGGAAGAGATTTCAAAGGGCCAGATCTGCCAATGCTGAAAATGCACGCCATCTCAGGGGTGTACTTAGCCGAGCTATGGCTGAGTATAAGAGAATGCTGGTGAGTGTGAAAGAAAGTGAATGGCGTTCTTTTGTGGAGCGCAATAAAAACGACCCTTGGGGTCGTGTGTACAAAATAGTGCGAGGTAGAGGTAGGGAACAGAATGTGTGTGCACTGCAAGTTGGTGGTAACATGATTACAGATTGGAAGGAATGTGTGAATGTCTTAATGAGTGAATTTTTCCCAAGAGAGGATCAGCGGGTAGTGCTGCCTAGTGCAGTCTATGCTGCTGAACCCCTATTGGTGAGTGAACTGGAGTGGGCCTTCTCGAGACTAGCTCCGAGAAAGGCACCTGGTATGGATGGTTTTACAGGTGATGTGTGTAAGAGTGTATGGAAATCCATTCCGGATTATATGTTTGAAATGTATGCAAAGTGTGTAAGTGAGGGTGTTTTCCCAGATGAATGGAAGCATGCTAGAGTGACTGTGCTCCTGAAGTCACCCGATAAGATTCGGAGTAATCCGAGGTCTTTTCGGGGCATCAGCCTTATTCCTTTTCTTGGAAAAGTTCTGGAGAGGGTGTTGGTGGAACGGCTTCAGGAGAGAGTGAATGCGAGTATGTCTGACAGACAGTTTGGTTTTAGGCAGGGCAGATGTGTGGAAGATGCATGGGGGTATGTCAAGGATTCGGTTAGATCTAGCAACTCTAACTATATTCTTGGCATATTTGTGGATTTTAAGGGTGCATTTGATTACCTGAGATGGTCAAGTGTGATTCGAATGCTGGATGAGTGTGGCTGTCGGGACTTAGCTCTCTGGAAGAGTTATTTCTCTGGCAGGAAAGCCTGTGTTGTAGGAAAAAATGAGAGTGTGAGCATAGATGTGGTCCGAGGCTGTCCGCAGGGTTCCATTTGCGGTCCATTTATTTGGAACCTTATGATGGATACCTTGCTTTGGCAGCTCGAACAAGTTTGCAAATGTTGTGCATATGCTGATGACCTACTTATATTGGTTGAAGGGCATTCGCGTGTGGAAATCGAGACGTTTGGCAACCAGTATTTGAGGCTTGCGCATGAGTGGGGCAACGGCGTTGGCGTTAGTCTGGCAATGGACAAGACTGTCATGATGCTGCTAAAGGGCCGGTTGTCTCCGAGACGGCGTCCAATTGTTAGGTTGGGTGACGTTAGCCTAAAGTATGTAACGAGTGTAAAATATCTCGGTATTACCGTTGCCGAGAGGTTGGTCTTTACACCCCATATTGCCAGTCTCAAGGACAGATTGAGTGGGCTGATTGCACCTGTACGTCGGATTCTGAGAAGTGAATGGGGCCTGAGCAGGAAAGCTGTGCGAGCTATATATGGCGGTCTGTTTGTTGCATGTGCAGCATATGGAGCGTCTGTATGGTTTGATATAGTCTCGACTGCTTCGGGTAGAATGAAAGTGCTGGGTTGCCAGAGAGTGATAATGTTAGGTTGTTTGCCTGTGTGTCGCACTGTCTCTACAGAGGCAATGCAGGTGTTGTTGGGTGCATCTCCTCTTGACTTGGAGGTTTGGCGTAGAGCCATGCTTTATAGAATCAAGAGGGGCTTGCCATTGCCGCAGGATGAATGGTTAGGTGGAAGAAATTTAGAGATGTTAGGGCTTAGTGAATGCAAGGCTCTATTGAATGAGTATGTTTTGTCAAAATGGCAGGAAAGATGGCGCACGAGTGTGAAGGGGCGAGTAACATATGACATATCTCTGATGTCATACATATCTCTGATGTCTCGTTTGCAAGCAATCGGACAGACTTTGGCTTCAACCTTAGCTGTGGTTTTCTGCTAACTGGTCATGGCTCCCTCAATGACTTCTTATATAGAATTCAGCGTAGTAATAGTCCGGAATGTCGGTGCGGAGCGAGTCACGAGACGTCACTTCATGTTCTCTGCGAGTGTCCACTGTATGCAGATCTGCGGGACCTTCAAGCTTGGGGTATTACGCAGGTTGGGGGTGGGTTTCATTTAGGTGGGGTTCTTTCCTCAAGTGAGAGAGTGCGAATGATAAATGAGTTTGCAAGGGTTGCATTTTCCCGGCGACGTCTGGCGCTTTAAGGGGTGTGTGAGTAGGGTATGGATAGGTGAATAGTATGAATGAATTGGTTGAATGTTCGGTAAATTTCGCGTTGTTTGCGGGGGTGACCAGTCCCCGGGCTTCATGGTAGCTAAAACTGGGAGTGCTTGGAACACGAACCTGACCAGAGGATTTTCTGGTACCACGAGCGTTGGGGTTTCCCTCGCATAGTTGGGAACATAGCTGGCCGCACTTGGTTTGCGGTTTGATCTTGATCAACAGATAAATGCTGCGATTGCAGAAGAGGAAGGAATAGTCCTCGCTCCGAACAGTGAGAAAGCCATGTCCATGAGCGTGGTGCATACTGATCCATCTGTAAGTTAGTTTTTTGGCTAACTTGCATCTATTCTAAGCAGCTATGTATTTTTCTATGGTGACCATTCCGAGATTGTTTGGAATCTAAAATGGGAGTGTCCTTCGTGGCACGAGGCTTGACCGGAGGCTTTATTTTCCGGTACCACGGGAGCCAGGAGCCCACGGAACTTAGTTTTCCGTCCTGGCTATGGTGAGGCCCTTCGGGGAGTAACGTGGTGGCTGTGGTTTATGTCCAAATGCGGGCAGAGCTTAGGCTCGGCGTGGAGTTGCGTTACACAACCGGGTTGCTGTGACCCACAGATCGGAAGAGGTATTAGATAGGCCTCCCTCCCCACCAAGGAGTCAGTCATGACCAAACAGATTGACTGTTATTTGGAATCTTGTGGTTTTAACCCAAGGAGGCGTTGATTGACGCTTAAATCAATCCCTTGTCCATTGGGGACCGTGGGATAGAGCCATTATGGCAGGTGCTCACGTTAAACACTCTGACTCTTATTTGGACGGATTCTGGAGGACCAGGAGAGGACCCGGCGGCTGTTCGAGTTTGCGGAGGAGGCGTTCCGCCGGAGGAGGGGCTTTTAAGCCCTAACATCCTTGCCGTGTGGTTAGCGGTGGAGAATACTGCCACAGCTCGCCATTGCTATCCCTATCCGCCCTATCCGAGCTTGTCGGAGCTAAAGGGGTGAGGCATACCGAGCCTGAAATTTCGGTACCACGGGTTGAGCAGTTCCAAGGCTGCTCATTGAGGTCGGCCCCCTTGTGGGAGTATCGTGGTGGCTGTGGTTGACACCCAAATCGCGGGTAGAGTCCTCGGGCTCGGCGTGGAGTTGCGTTTTCCAACCTGGCGCTGTGACCATTAGATCAGTAGAGATGTTAGATAGATCTCGTCCCCTAGCAAAGGGGGAGTGCGCGCCCGACAAGCGTGCGCTCGAATTTGTACTGGGGTGGTCGCTATGTATTTGCTATAGCTTCTAGACCAGGGCGGTTGGCTGGCGCTTAAACCAGACACGTGCACTATGTGCCCACTTGTGGGTACATTTGAGTGCTGTGGTTGTAATCCCTTCAGTGCGGAACACGCCACATAAAATAAGTACGGAGGGATCCGATTCTCACTGTCCCCAGCAGCGCATGAATGGATTAACGACGGTCGTGTTTTCGGTGCGGTCGTGTTCAACTGTGAGTAAACTTGGTTCTAGAAGTCGAAAATTCTCAAAAAATGCATCATAATTTGCGGTTATTCGAGGCGAAGCGAGTGGTGAATTAGTTGCTGCGAAAAACGCATTGGTTAGTGCGGATATCGCAATTTTTTTAAAGACACGTTGTGGAAATTTTCCAATGCGAAGCTCTCTGCCTCCGATAAGAACGCACGCAACTCTATTGGTGAGCAGAGCTTCCAAAAGCTTGCCATAGCGGTCGTGTTCAGCTTCAAGTTTCACTAAGATTTTCAAAGTGTTAGTAATATCAAAAGCGTACCATAATTCGCGGTTTCTCGAGGCGAATCGAGTGGTGTGTTTTTTGCTGCGGAAAACGCATTGGTTGGTGCGGAATTCGCATTTTTCCAAAAACACGTGGTGGAAATTTTCCACTGCCGCTGATAACGCACGCATCTGTATTGGTGAGTAAAGCTCCCAAAAGCTTTATATAAGTTACAGAAAGCAGTGATAGGGGGCGGTGTCGAATGGACGGTGGCGCCACGATGAGCTTGTCTGAGAGCGAGCTTTCGGCAAGCAGTGCGTCTGGCGTGTCAGCGAGGGGTCGACGGAGGGGCAGGCAGTCGGCGTCGAAGAGCTCGGCGCCTACACAGGCGAAGCTGGTAGCGGTGGCCGCGCATGGTGTGCCCCAGCCAGTTGGTGTGCTCGAGGAGGTTTACTCCTCGTTGGAAGACCCGGAGATATTGGCCTCTGCCGCTACCTCTGCCGCTATCACCGTGGGAACTGCCGTCGTGGGAACTGCCACTGTGGGAACTGCCGGCGTGGGAACTTCCGGCGTGGGAACTGCCGCCGCCGGGTCTGCCGCCGCTGGATCTGCTGCCATCATGGCTGAGCTCCTGAAGACTCAGCGCATGGTGAGGAGGAGCTTCTGCTCCTTAGGAGCAGCAGCGGACACGGAGTCCCTGTCGACTGCCATCAGCCGCTACGATGAGCTGGTCATCACCCTGATGCTCCGATGCAAGGAGCTGGAGACGAGGCTGGCCATGCCTCCGCCGTTCCAGCCTTTGACATACGCGAAAGCTAACCTGCCGCCCACGCAGTTTGCGCCGACTGGTCGGCAGTTATCAAGTGCGAGGACCCGGCCATATCAGGCAAACAAATTGCCGAAAATGTGCGGACGGTGGTGGCACCGACCCTGGGAGTCAGGATTGGCGATTGCAGGCAGAAGGTCAATGTTGGTGGACTGCCGACCTTTGCACTGCAGGGCGCGGAGTCCGGAGACTTCGTCGCCGACTCCAGGATGCCCGGCGTCGTGATCACGATGCCCCGAGGCGTGCCTCGGCCGACTACAGGAAGCAAATCTGGAGGGCGTTTCAGAATAATATCGAAGATCTCTTTTTGTATCGAGGTCCTATCCACATAATGTCGTTAAGGCTTTTATTATTAGTTGTTTTTCAGATGCATCATAAACAACTCTTAACTTTATTGTTAAGCTTTCATCCCTAATTACGGCTTAATGTGGCAAGTAATATTTTCCTTCTGCTTTAGATTCAGTCATATGACCTAAGTCTACATATATATTCTGTTATAAACTTACAATATTGTTCCCTTAGTTGTTCGTTTTTATGTAATTTTATCTGTAAATTTAAAAACCGTGCCACCGCTTGCTTTTTTGAATCCCCTAGAACTTTATCCTCTTTAAAAGAAATGGAGACCACATATCGTCCTGACGAGTCTTTTTTTTTAGTTTTCAAGAAATTTTCTACGCATATCTTCGATTTGAAGTAATTTTTTTACTCTCTTCTAATTCCCAAAACCTTTCCAAATCTTTACACTCGATCATAGTTGAAACTATTGTGGTATTGCCTTCCGATTTTGTGCAGCCCGACACCATCCACCCGAATTCAGTATTTTGACCTAGGAGTCCGTCTATTTTCGTTACTCCTATTTTAAAAATATGCATATATAGAAATGCACCTATTATTAGGTAGAAGAGAGTGTTGTGTACGTCGAACGGAGTGGGCGGCACGGCTGCGAAAAAAAAACGTATGTATGGCGTAAAGCGCGAAACGCGCTTGAAAGCTTCCACGCCAGAACGTCCATAGGGCTCCTTCGCTGCCCGGGACACTGGTCAGGCGTCCGGTAGGGGCGCTGCGTACTTACCGGCGATCACGGACAAATGCTAACTGCTACAAGTTGCACTTGTCGGTCGACACCGGAGTATAGCATACCTATTCGGGCGGCGGCTTGAATCCCTTGGCAAAGAACCCCGAAAGCAGAGCGTAGTACCCCGGAGGCGATCGAGGGGGTGAAGGTCATGGAACAGACCAACCGCCAACCCAACCGCTATGCGGCACACCTTGAAATGGGGCTCTGGCGACCGAGGCGGGGCGGTATAACCCCCATCGATGCAGTCGGGGAGAAATCCCCGGCCACCGATGGAAGTTATCCAACTCAATCTCAAAGCCGCCGTACAGAAATATTAAACAAACTTCTTTATAAACACTTCTTAGAAGGGGACCTCACACTCACCTTTTCCAGCGAATTCCATTTAGCTTCCCCACTTCAGCAGAACTTCATAATTGAATTCCAATTGCGCCGCGATCCTCCTTATGTAAACTAAGCTGGGGTCCAGCCAAAGTAAACACTAGCATCCGGTCAACACCCGGCTGCCCAAAAAATGCAGAGTAATCTGTAATTGAATTTAATAATAATAGAATTTTCCGATCGCTCTTTAGCCAAACTCTTAAAAAGAGTTCCCCCGCTCTCTTAAACCGAGGTTTGCTTATTAGGATTCGGCCCTCTGCCAATCAGTCCGATTTGGAGATCAAATGGCACACAAGCCATCGTGTAACAAACAGTATAATAAAAATCAACATTGTGAATTGTTATAAGATAAAGTGAAGGAACCAAATAAAAATAAAATTTTATATTTAAATTCACTTGAACATATTTAATTTGGACGCCCCTGAAAAGGCTCTCATCACTTTATCCCTCTCTGCGCAGCGCCAGTCCCCCTTGTGGGCGGTGGCTCATCGCAGAGGGATAACTGTCTACAAAATCCACTCCGCGCCTGTGCCATACTGGCCGGCGGGGTGGTCTGCGTCTGTGTCGTACCGACCGGCAGAATCCACTACCTGGCGGAAGGTATAAAACGCACCCCCGCCAGCAGGGTTAATATGCTGCCTCAAATAAGGAAGAATGTCGAGAAAAACGATACTACTCCAGGTGGCAACCACTCAGGTGGAAATCCACACGTGGTTCACCCCGCGGCAAGGGCATGGATTCTGGAGGCCCAAACCTACATTCCCCCAACCACCAAGGCATGGGCGGACCACTTGGCCGGCAACCCAGGTAAAGCGACAAGTGATGATCTCATCGAGCTAAGCGCCTTTCAAAAAGGCTCGAAGCTAAAAAGGACCCCACCAGGTGTTAGCGACATCTTTCTCATTATTAACTTCAACAAAAACAATAAAAATAGAACCTTCAACATAGACAACCTCCTTAACAATATAGGAAATTGGGGCTCCTACTCAGGGGCATCGCTATCTCTATCCAAATGCCAGAACCTCCACATATGCAAAAAACACAATTGTTCTTGCAAGATAAGCTGCGTCAACACACAAATTCCTACTGTTACTTCATTAAAAATTCTAGGAATAAAAATAAACAACAAATACACGTCTGCCTAAACTCCACAGTAAACTAAACATAATAAAATGCCTATCTAGTCTCAAATTCAATTGCAAAACGCACACACTACTCAACGTCGCGAAGGCAACGGTCATAGCCAAATTAGAGTACGGTCTGTTTCTATACGGCCACTCTTTCAAAAGCACATTAAACAAAATTAAAAACACCGTTCAACTCTGCAATCCGTCTAGCCCTCGGAGCCTATCGCTCTACTCCAATAAATAACTTACTCTATGAAGCAAATATTCCTCCACTAGAAATAAGACGAGACCTTCAAACTGCCAAACTATCGCAAAACTTAATTTTTTCCAAAAACACACCAATTCACAAGTTTATCAAGCATACAAAATCTAATAAGAAAACGGCAGCAATAATAGACCAAACAATCAAACTAAGCCTAGCATTTAATCTACCTTACAAACCAATAAGACTCCATAAATACAGACCCTCCTTGGCCCTCCCCAACCTAATAGACACATCACTCCGTACCCATAAGAAACATGAAACATCTCCAGAAACATACAAAAACTGTTTGAACACATAAAGAATAACATTAGCCATTATTCACCGATGGTTAAAAGAAGAACTGCACAATTACTTACGCCATTACAACGGAATCAAACATCATAAAATATGGCATACTGCCCCAATATTCATCCGTCCTCACCTCTGAAACAATCGTTATCCTAGAATCAATCAAAATTATACAAAACCGAAATGGTAAATTCATTATCTGTTCCGACTCCCTAGCAGCAATAGACTCAATACAGAACGTAAACAACAATGACTACTACCCAAACAGAATCAGATCACTACTAACACAACATGCCCCAAAATAAAAATAATGTGGATTCCTGGTCATGCAGGAATAAAAGGAAACGATATAGCCGATCCAACCGATCATTCGTCTATTCTCTTTCAAAGTGAACGGTCGTGTTTTTTTTTTTGCGCTCTCGATTTTGTCACTAATCTTTTCTTTAAACCGCCGGGGTTTTATTTAAATCCTCTATCTTAAATTTATTAAAGTTCCCGTTCACTTCGCGTGTGCATGCAGCTTTCTGTTTTGGGTATTTATTGTATTTATTTAATCCAATTTAGTTGTGCTGCCTTTGTTTGTTTTGTTTTGGATCTTTTGCATTTCTTTTTGTGCTTCTCTTGTTTAGCCGTTAATTGCGTTGTCGCGACAGCAGCTAGCCTCTCTGAAGCTCACTCCCACGCTCTCTTTTTCACTGCACGCAGCCGCTCTCTTGCCCTCTTTCCCTCTCTCTCTCTCTCTCTATCACTCGTTGCACCACTCTCAACGTAATACAGGTACAGTGGTACTTAGCTAAAATGTCCTGTGAAACTGTCTGCTTTGCAAAACAATGCAAGAAACCAATTGCTATTGGCGATCTTACAATCGGATGTTGGCTTTGTAACAACATTGTGCACGCCAAGTGCATTGGTTGTACGGCCCGGACGGTTGACGATATGTCAAAAAATATTGGCTTGCGCTACTGCTGTGAGACTTGTCGCGATGTTGAAAGGGAAATGCGGTCTTTCATGCGGCAAACCAGAAGCGGTTTTAGTGAGCTATTTAGTAGTTTTCGTAAAACGAACGATGTGCTCGTAGCGCNTTGACGATATGTCAAAAAATATTGGTTTGCGCTACTGCTGCGAGACTTGTCGCGATGTTGAAAGGGAAATGCGGCAAACCAGAAGCGGTTTTATGGAGCTATTTAGTAGTTTTCGTAAAACGAACGATGTGCTCGTAGCGCTGGACGCTCAATTTAATGGCCTTAAGCTATTAAATGAGTCTCCTAAACGCAAAAAAACCGCGGTTGGCGTGCCGCAGGCAGGCGGATCCCTACAGCTCCCCGTAAGTCAACCGCAGACTCCCTCGGCAACGCCCTCAGTCTCAGTGACGAACTCAATGACGCTGAGATCGGGGGCGAAAAAAAGATTCGGTATCCGAATGTGTCGCGGGAGGGGAGGCGACCCCAGTAATTTCCGTGTTGTCCGCTGAGGGGTCACAATTAACGACCCCGCAGAACCTAGTATCGAAAACTCCCCAGAGTGACAGGGCCGGACCACCGGCTCCAGCTGGCAACATAGACAATCAGTCTGTGATGCCAAAATCCCTCATAGTAGTACCCCCTACGAAACATATATTTGTTTCGCGGCTTTCCCCTGATCAAACATCTGACGATGTTATTGCCTATATTCAAGGCAAGACAAAAGCCGAAAAACTACAAATAAAGGTAGATAAATTTAAATTTTCTTACGCTAGGGATATTTCATCTTTCAAAATAAATGTCCCTAACGAGATCTTTAGCACAATATGCTCTAACGGCTTTTGGCCTAAGTATGTTGTTAAGGAGTTCGAAGCTAAGAAAAAGAAAAGGCGGCCTATAGGAATTATTCTTCCTAGGCCAGACCAGACCATTGTGCCCTCTACGTCTATGGCTGCAACAAAAAACTAACTAACTCTATCCTCATTTCCTATCAGAATGCAAGAGGCTTACGCAGTAAGCTCCCTAAATTGTATTCTGATAGCCTTTCGTTTGTATCCCAGGTTATTGTGTTCACAGAAACCTGGTTAAAGCCGGAGATCCTTAGCTCCGAAGTTTTTCCAGCTGTTTACACTTTATACAGGCTGGATCGGCCTATCCGCCGAGGTGGTGGTGTCCTCATAGCGGTGGACTCCACACTGAAGTCGGAATTATCGCTTGCTTGATCTCTGCTTTGTCTCTGACCCGGCAAGAGTCAGTTTGGTCATGGTTCTGCCACTGACACTGCCCGAAGATCCATATCATCCTACTTTCGATGTGACTATCGATATTGGGACTGCTTTAGAATGTAGGTCTGACCGGCCACCGAAAAAGGTCCACTGCTTTCGCAAGGCGGACTTTGCCAGGCTGAACAATTTTATATCCGATTTTAATTGGTCCGATCTCTATATGTGCACTGACATGGCTAACGCCATGGATATTTTTTACAATTCCATGAAGTCCTTTTTTAACGACTGTGTTCCGTTATACTATCCGTCAATCTCAAACAAGCCTCCTTGGTT
>VNJM01002636.1:0-14391 GCA_008042475.1 Drosophila kanapiae | reverse complement strand
TCTATATTCTATATTCTATATTCTATATTCTATATTCTATATTCTATATTCTATATTCTATATTCTATATTCTATATTCTATATTCTATATTCTATATTCTATATTCTATATTCTATATTCTATATTCTATATTCTATATTCTATATTCTATATTCTATATTCTATATTCTATATTCTATATTCTATATTCTATATTCTATATTCTATATTCTATATTCTATATTCTATATTCTATATTCTATATTCTATATTCTATATTCTATATTCTATATTCTATATTCTATATTCTATATTCTATATTCTATATTCTATATTCTATATTCTATATTCTATATTCTATATTCTATATTCTATTTTCTATATTCTATATTCTATATTTTATATTACACCCAAAAAACTCGCGGTTGGCGCACTGCAGGCTCCCTCGGCAACGCCCTTAGTCTCAGTAACGACCTGACGCTGAGATCGGTGACGGAAAAAGATTCGGTATCCGAATGTGTCGTGGGAGGGGGTGCACCACCCTGATAAAACAACTGACGATGTTATAGGCTTACGCAGTAAGCTCCCTTGTAATATGTGTATATAATACACTATATATGTATATTTTGAAATAAGTTGTTTATTTTACACTGATGTGTATTATTATAAATTTGGTTTTTTATTCAGTTATTTTGGACCAGCAATGGTGCCGCTCCAACGGTAGAATGTCTGTTCTTTACAATATTCTTTAAGTCTAATTAAGGCTAAGTCTCGTATATATCTCGTATATATATATATATTCTTAAGTATATAGCTATGCTCGCTTAGGCTGGAGCGCGGAGGTATATGCACTTACATGAGATCCGCTCGTGTTGCACTTATGCTGACATATGCACTTTCACATATGCCAATGCACAGCGAGCGGTTCGTATTTTGGACACTTATGTTAATGACCGAGACCTTGAATTGTATAAAAACTGCGACAAAGAGTTACAGTGTGTGCTCGATATATATATTTATAATAATAATTTGTAATTAATACATTTTTGTTTTTACTCTGTTTTTTTGTATATTTGTATATATTTTGTTTGTTTGTTTTTTTTTTTTTTGTACTAGAATCAAAGAAAATGAAATTATTAAAAGAATATGTGTATTTATTTATCTATGTATGTGTGTCTTTGTATGGCCATACTAAGTGCAATTTATGAAATAAAGATTTTTATTCTATCCATATGAACTGTTTGTTTCTTATGTTTATTATTTGTTATTACTTTGTTATCTCTATCTCCTATTTCCGTTACTATATACGGACCTGTCTTGTTTTTTAATAAAACTTTGTCCCCTACTAATATATCTATATCCCTTACTTTATGATCGTATAGTAGTTTATTTCTATTCTTATTTGCTTCTAACATAACTCTAGCTCTTTTATAGGCTACTTCTAATCTATACTTACTCTCCTTAGCATAGTCATCTATATTATACTAGCTTACCCGACAGACTTCGTCCTGTCTCAAAAATTTTTAATGTGGTAGTTTTTGTGCCTACGTATTTAAAAAAATTCTCCTGAACAGAACCGTCACCCTGGTGATAGGGCGTTGTGAATAAAAAATAATTAAATAAAACATAGGTGCCATAGAGGGGGTCGTGATGAAACAAAAGACAAAATATTGAAGCCATACGTCCCAATCAGTTTTATCAACCGATATGTAAGATCGTATGTACTCATTAAAAGTTCTATGACTTCTTTCTATTGTTCCAACTGTCTGGTGGTGGTGTGCTGTAGATGTAATATTTGCAATATTTAAATATTTGCACAAATCGTCTATAATTGAATTCTTATATTCTGTTCCCATGTCCATAATGAACGTCTTCATTGGACCGTACTTCAGGATAAAAGATTCAAATATTGCTTTAGCGACAGTATTGGCATTTTTATTCGGAACATGTATGGCAACTAAATACTTAGTTAAATCACATATTAAAGTGACTGCATACTCATTGCCATTTTCTGATTTTGGTAGTGGACCAATAGTGTCCACTATTACTCTGTCGAAGCATTTATTGGTGTGTCTGTAATTGTTAAAGGGGTCTTTGTGTGTTTAGTTATTTTGGATTTCTGGCATTTTTGTCTTCTTTCTTACGTACTCAGTTATATCTTTAGACATGCTTTTCCAGTAATAGTGTCTTTTTACTTTGGCCAAAGTTTTTTATATGCCAGTATGACCTCCTTGAATTGGATCATAATGATATGTAGACAAAATTGCTTCTATTTCTTTTAAATTTATTATCTGGGTCACCGGGTTGAGTAGCGCTACTCTTAATGTTTTCAATGTTTTATTGCCCATTAATTTGAATTTATCTGTTGAAGTATATTCAAAGATATTTTCCCACGGTGCCACTTTGAGTTGGCTGATTTTATGTATACCGACTTGCATTTCAAGCCTTTGGAAAAATTGATCTAAATCAATAACTCCATTAGTATATAAATCGCTAACACCATATCTTGCAGTAATTTTTCTGCCTTGTTTAAATAAACATAACATATTTTTTATTTGCAAGGTCACTACTTTACGCACTTCATCATTGTTTATGACGTCTTATACGTTGGGCTTAGAAGCTTTATTTAAAGATTGCATTGGCAATTCTTGATCTTGATTTTCCGCGCGGAACTTTTGTCTACTTTGATATCTAGTAGTGACTTTTAATATATTTCTAGTTATATTTTGTAGATCTTTGATGGTTATCCTTGATAACGCACCAGCTACATGATTATCTTTTCCCTTTAAAAATTCGACTGTAAAGTCGTATTCTTCAAGTTCGAGCCTCATACGTGTCAGTTTAGAACTGGGATTGGTCATTGAGAAAATGTATATTAAGGGTCTATGGTCTGTTCTTATTAAGAAATGTGTTCCATATATATATGGTCTGAAATGTAATATTGCCCAGTGAATTGCAGCTAATTCCTGCTCAGTAGTACATTTGTTACTTTCACCTTTTGTAAATGCTCTTGATGCGTATGCAATGGGAAGTTAGAGACCATTATGGTTTTGAGTTAAAACCGCTCCACATGCTTGCTTACTTGCATCTGTTATTATACAGAATTCTTTAGTGAAATCTGGATATTGTAGAAAGGTAGGTTCCATAAGTTTTGTTTTTAAGTATTGGAATGCATTTTCACACTCATCCGTCCATTTAAAAGGAACATTCTTTTTACATAATCTTGTTATGTGCCGTGAATAATAGGCGAAATTTTTTATAAAACGTCTATAATAGTTACATAATGCTACGAAACGTCTAGCACTGTCCGCGTCGTGCGGAACTGGGTAGTTCATAATGACATCGTATTTCTTGTCATTTGGAAGTTTTCCTTTATCAGTGCATTTATGACCTAGAAAAGTCACTTCATGCTCAAAAAATTAACATTTTTCTGGATGTAGCTTTAGGTTGTATTTCCTACATTTCTCAAAAACATCTGTTAAGTTCTTAAGTATATGTTTTTCGGAACAATTGATTACTATTAAGTCATCCATATAAAGAAATGCTTGAGAAGGTTCTAGACCAGAGAACGCAATAGTCATCATTCTCTGAAACGAATTAGGAGCTATTTTTAATCCAAAGGGTAATCGCGTGAAGCGATATGAGCCGTTGCTCGTTGAAAAAGACGTTATATCTCTTGAACCTTTTTCTAGTTCAATTTGATGGAATCCTGATATTAAGTCAAGACATGAAAAGTATTTTGCTCGGCCTAGTTGATCTAAAATATCATCAATTCTAGGTAATGGGAATTTATCAGATAGTAATTTTTTATTACTCTGGCGGTAGTCAATGACTTATCGCCATTTCTTTACATTTGATCCGGGGGATGATTTCTTAGGAACAAGTAACAATGGGCTATTATATTCGGATACTGACGGATTCGACAATCCCGTCTGAGATTAATTTTTCTACTTGCTTTTGTATTTCGTTTACCTGACTATGTGGGCTTCGATAGTTCTTTATATAAACTGGTTCATCATCTTTTAATCTCAGTTTCTGTTTATAAAAATTATTTGTGGTTATTGATTCGGTTTCCAATCCGAATATATCGCTATACTGGGTGCATAGGCTAGTAAGCTTAGACTTGAACTGTGGAGGGAAGTTTTTTGATAGTTGTGATAGTACGGATTTTTCTCTATTGTCTGTATTTGTGTTGACTACATCGTAGTTCTAAAGTGATTCATATGTTAGGTTATCTGTACTGACTACTTGGTCGGTATTTGTTGTGTTTAATAGTCTTATGAAGGCATTATTGGATGTTGCTATGGTATTTGCAACGTAAATACCATGTCGAATTTCCTGATTTGGAATTAATACACTGTCTGCTTTTGAATTAAGTTCAATTTTCCGAATAACTTGGGATCTTGCTGGCAGAAGTATTGAATTATTGCCAGAACTAGGAGCTATTGGTAATTTAATTGGAAATTTTAAATTATTGGGTCTAATTATAAGACAATCTTCAGATGGCTTGAAGTCTAATTGACAGTTGTATTTTTTGATAAAGTCGATGCCTATTATTCCATCGCATGGGATTGGGAAATGTGAATTTAGGATATGAAAATCGTGTGGAATTATGTATTTGGTTGTCTGTATCTCTATAGAAACTAAACCTTTGGATTTTATTATTTCTTGACTTATCCCTTTTATGTCTATGATGTAATCATCTTGGATGTTTTGGAAGTTATCCGAAGTTTCTTTTAAAATGGAGATGTCTGCACCTGTGTCTATTAAAAAGATAAGTTCTTTCCCAGTAGCTACATTAAGAAATGAAACGAATATATTTTGGCTGAGATTAATAGTGTGAACTCTGACTTCTTTTATTGTTGAGTATTTAAAGGGAGTTTTCCGATGTGTTTTGGTTATTATTTTGGGTCATTATTACATTGCCTTGGTTATTGCTATTGTGGCCTCGGATTGAGTTACCAGCGCCTCTATAGTTTCCTCTATATGGGCCTCGCCCTCTATTGTTATTATGATAATTGTTGTTATAATTATCGTTGTTGTAGTTATTGTGGTTACCACGAAAACTACCTCTATAACTTCCACGTCCGCGATTTGAGCCGCCCTGTGGATGATTCTTATAATATAGGAAGGTGTTTGACTGCCCAGTTGCTTCAGTGCAACTATTGACAAATTTGGAAACAGCTTCGTTCATAGTACTAAATGTGCCAGCTTGCATGATAAGTTTTACCTTATCGATTGTGCAATTTTTAGTCATTGCTTTGACTGCATGCTGCAGGGAATAACTCCTGGCTAGCTCTAAAGGTAAACCATCTGATATAAATGCACCTTCTAAGGCTTTCGTCATCTGCTCAATTTCTTGTATGTATTGGTTAGCAGTTTTATTGCGCTGCTGAAGGTTCATCAGCTTCGCTGATAATACCTCAACAGTTTCGCCTTTGAAGTTGCTTCTTAGTCTGGAAATCACATAAGTAATTGTTGTTTCCTTACCGATTAGATTCCTGGCGACATCTTTTAGCTTTGTTTTAATAATGGAGACAGCTAATTCTTCGTGCTCGCCTTTTATTGATTGTATTATTTGTAAAGCATCAATGAAACTTGTTAAATTTTCAGCCTTGCCATCAAAAACTGGTATAAGCTTAGATGCTGTATTAATAAAATCAATATTTGATTGTGCCATTGTGATGGAGTTACTTATTTTGTTTTCTATTACACTCGAAGTATCAAAAGTTTCGATACCTGTGACCAATGATCTTGATTTAATCTTTCCCTATGATCATGTATTAGCATTCGCGCTTCGTNTTTAACAAATATTAAATTAGATCGTAGTCGTATCAAAAGTTTCGATACCTGTGACCAATGATCTTGATTTAATCTTTCCCTATGATCATGTATTAGCATTCGCGCTTCGTTAAAGCACTTTACTAATATTTCAACGTGCTTTCTAACCGTGTTCTTTTGAATAGGTCTATTCTGAGTTAGCGACTTGTACGATCTGTCAAAATTAGTTTTAATGTTTGATAACTCCTCGTACAATTTGTTCCATTCCATGCCTTTAGTTTAGCCATATTTTGTAAGAAGAATTACGTAATATATTTTAATATTTATTTTCTGTTATTTCATTTTCTTAGATTTTAGGTGTTGACATTTTTGTGTGATAATTTTGTTTGTGCTGGGTTTTTTTTATTATTAGATTTTGTCTAGGTCATTTGCTTGACTCTGGAATTTTTTCTTCAAACATTTGTTGTGTAATTTATACAATTTTTGTAATACGCTTGCCAACATTATAATAACGATTATCATTAACAATATTGTGGTTGTTTGAATATCGATTTTTTCGGATTTAATTTTATTAACGACATTCGCCGTGGAATCTAAAACTTTTGTATCTACCAAACCCATTTTAGATATTGTAAAAAATTATGCAACACAGTGCATTGGTAAAAAAATTCGTTTCCAGCGCGGTTTGTTTTCTCCCCTTTCTGCTACGTCACCTGGTCGTCGCCGGTTTGGCTACGCTGACGCTCCCTCGAAGGCGCAGGTGGCGGTCATGCCTCCTACGCTTGCTGTCTGCTGCTGTTATCCGGGCCTATGGGCTCAGGCGGTGCCGGTGCTGGCTTCGCACAGGCTTCTCCTATGGAGGTGTAAGGGGCTTTCACACTAGTTGTTCTTCCTTGTGCATGTATATTTACATTGCACACTGCTCAGCGGCCCTGGGCAGTCGGCGGGGCAGCTGTCGCCTCTTCTCTGTATTTCTCAGATTTATATTTGCAGATATTGGTGTTAATGCCATTAATAGTGATGGCGTTGACTGCTCATCTTTCTCTTCTTCTGCTGACTATTGATGTAAACTTTTGTTGTGGTTTTTGTTGCTGTTGATGTTTTTTCTGTTTTTAGAACGCATCACATAGCATACTTCCTAGTCCACTTTCGTTCCAGCTCATTGTATTTTTCCCGATCAGTTTTATATATTCTGGCAATCTCTGGAACAAGCGGATCGTTCACTTTTCACGGTCGCCATGTAATATGTGTAGTGTAAGTATATTTTGAAATAAGTTATTTATTTTACACTGATGTGTATTAACATAAAATTGGTTCTTTATTTAGTTATTTTGGAGCAGCAATGGTGCAGCTCCAACGGTAGAATAATGTCTGTTCTTTACAATATTCTTTAAGTCTAATTAAGGCTAAGTCTCGTAGTTGCGCTGCTCGCAGGCGGCGGCAGAGAGACGGCTTATATATATTCTTAAGTATATAGCTATGCTCGCTTAGGCTGGAGCGCGGAGGTATATGCACTTACATGAGGTCCGCTCGTGTTGCACTTATGCTGACATATGCAGCGTGCGGGCCAATGCACAGCGAGCGGTTCGTATTTCGGACACTTATGTTAATGACCGAGACCTTGAATTGTATAAAAACTGCGACAAAGAGTTACAGTGTGTGCTCGATATATATATTTAATATGAGTGCATACTACACCCTAAATTGTTTTCTGATAGCTTTGCGTTTGTATCCCAGGTTATGGTGTTTACAGAAACCTGGTTAAAGCCGGAGATCCTTAGGTTTGAAGTTTTTCCAGCAGTTTACACTTTATACATTATTTGAGATTGACGGATAGTATAACGGAAGACAGTCGTTCATGGCATTGTAAAAAATATCCATGGCATTAGCTATGCCAGTGCAATTATAGAAATCGGACCAATTAAAATCTGATATAAAATTGTTCAGCTTTCCGAAATCTGCCCTGCGAGAGCTCCACTGCTTTTTAGGTGGCCAATCAGACCTACACTCCATGGCAATCCTAATATCGATAGTGACATCGAACGTAAATATGGATCTTCGGGCTGTGTCAGGGGCAAAACTCTGACCAAACTGTCTTGTGCCTGGCCAGAAACAAGGGAGAGATAATGCAAGCGATCTAAAGAATTTCGAACAAGCTATTAATAATGTCATGTTGTGCAGTAGTTAACAGAGTATTTAAAGATTTCGTAGCAGATAAAGAAGCTACTGTTAAAATCACATACAGACCTACTAGATAGCGAAAGATGGTTCCAATAAATAGAAAGTTCTGACGCAAAGGAATTCAACATGGTTGCATTCCTCAAAAACTAATAATTCCGACTTTAGTATGAAGTCCACCGCTATTAGGACACCACCATTTTGGTGGATAGGCCAATCCAGCCTGTATAAAGTGTACACCAAAAAAAATAATAAAAAATAGTAATAAAAACTTATTGTTAAGACAAAACCTAAGTCGTTTTCGTTTAATACTTTTTACTCGTAAAAGAAGTCGATGGAAGATGGAAGTGTGTTATTGTTAATGTTATTGTCTTTTATTTTATTTTATTTTACAGAGGACATCGAAGTCGTGGCTGAGGGCATTGATCAACGCATTCTAAACACAGAAGTGTGGACTTGATAAACAACGATCAGCCATCAAATTTAACGGCTGCGAAGTCTCGGCTTGGTAGGCACCTTTCATATAACATGCGACGAAGTTTATGCTATAATTTAAGCAAAAATCATACGTCTGTCAAGACGGACACATCGACACATTATCAATACACATGGTCCAATACACATGTACGAACATAAAGAAGAGCAATAAACATAACTGGAAAGCTATCGTTGGTAAATACATGCTTTTATAAAAGTGAAAAGGAAGCCAAAACAAATTTGAAAAATTCTTCAAGAGCAAGCTTTCATTTCTAACTTAGCTAAGATTAAGAGACTTGGTTAATAATATGAAAAGTATACAATGGATAATATCTGCGAAAAAAAACAATACTTAAATGAACGAAAACAGCTTAGCCACATTTAACTCAACTATAAAGTGCATCAAATTAATACAGAACTATGATGCCACCGATAGGAAACAGATGCCTGATTTGATAACACAAATATAAAGGGCCCTTACGATTTTTAGTGTTTTAATGTTTTAAGTTTGTGGTATTATGCAGGCCAGTGATTCATAGGCATGGAAGTATAACCGAGTGGGAAAGTTTAAAACAAATAATTTCGAAACATTTTGGTGCAAATGAAGAATATTATCAAATTAATGGAATGTGTAATAGATTACAAGATAGGATACTATCCCATAAAGATAATAAATAGACCACATCAGAAGTGAACCGAATAGCACTCCGTATTTTTTTTTAAATAATTTGCCTGAACCTACAAAAACAAAAAACACCACATTCTTTAGATAATGCCTATAAAATCATCGAAGATGCTCGCCATCAAAGCTACACATTATACGTTCCTATTTGAAAGAATAAAACACTAAAGTTTAATACTTTTAACTTCAGATCCAATTTTAGTAACGATATAAGAGAACAATTCTTTACACAAAGTAGTCTTGATGAAGCAAAAATAGGCACCGAACAAACAAAATAAAAATCGACGATCTAAAAGAACATTTAGGGTAAACAAAAGAAGGCTTGTTTATCAAAATCAGTCGTATAACAACTCAGCTTCCAATTCTGTTCAACTGTGCAAGTCGCAGGCTTCCATGTTCTCAACAATTTGAAGCTTAAAGGTTATACTTGCGAATTTCTAGAGCATAATTTTCAAAAAGTCTTCGATGGGCTAATCGGCTTTAATATTCTTAATGACTTGAATGATTACCCAAACAAAATGCTAAAAGTCAATAAATCTTATGCAAGAAAACCACTTAGATATACACATAAATAATTTAATTTCAACGAACCTTATACACCCACAATCCAGATTCTTTATAAATAAACTTATACATAATTTTGAGAGTATTTTTTATAAAGAAGGCCGTGACCTAAATTACACAAGCGAAATTAAACAGGAAATTATTACAAAGAATGATCTTTCAATTTATTTGAAAACATATATTGTTTTGTGTTAATAAATAAATATATATCTATTAAGTATGATAATGAAATTAAACAGGAACATAAACACAATTCAATTACTTAAAATTATTGATAAATATACAAATTAAAAAAAAAAAAATAAATAAATAACAAGGACTTTATAAGATCCATTTCACATTTGGGTTCTAAATGCGATGAATTTTCAACAACAGTTCACAGGGCTCGTAGTTAGTTTATTCAGATAGGCACAACGGGAAATAAACCATGCAGATGTTTGCCAATATTGGGTTTCTGCAGCTATTAAGATTGACCATTCCTTTGGCTGTAGCCGCGTTTGGCAATCTCGATGGCCATATTTTATTGCAATTTATCCTGAGTCTAGGATAAGCACGGCCGCAATGAAAACTTTTTGGTTTCGGTTTGAAACTTGGCTTAAACTGTTTCTTCTTGAACTTCTGCATTGAATTATTTTTAATTTGTATGTCTTTTAATTCCTTTTTACCTACTGCTTGCAAAACTTTAACACTCAATCTTTATCTCTTGGTCAATAATTCGTGTTTTTACGAAAGCTCATGGTAAGTTACTTTCAGATAAAGTCTCTATAGCAGCTATAACTACATCATAACTGGGTGAAAGATAAAGTAAATTTGCAATTTTATGCATATCATCTATCAGTGCTCCTGACGCGATAAGTTCAGTAATGAGATCATTAAAGATATTTAAATAATTGAGGAGTGAAGTGTCACCTTTTAATTTCGTGGCTGAATGTTTATTTCAATCTAAATTTTCAAGATTCTGCTTAGCAATTCTTTCACTGCTAGCGAAAGATAAGAAGGCATCACTTAAATATTCAATTATTAAACTATTCCTTTTCCCTTTATCGATTGTAAGGTTAACCATCACTAGCACCGCAACAATTACCTAGCAATTCTCCTCAGATACTTTTCACAGCACTATTTAGCAACACCGGCCAGCAACTCCTAACAGCTTCAATGTCGCCCAACACTTTCCAGCAACTTCGAACAGCAACAATGTCTTTCAGCAGCGATTTTTCTGCGAATTCGTTGATGCATATTATAGAAAGATCACAGCAAATTGGGTTTGTGTATGAGGCTTCTTCCTGGAAACAGAAAAAAAAAGTTTTTTCGCAATACTATCAGTGCTTTATTTATAAAAATAAAAAAAAAAAATTAATTTAATATTTTGCTCAGTAATCGCTCCTTTTTGTTCACGGACCACATATATTACTAGTTCACTTTTATGCCCTTTCACATTGTAGCGATCAAAGCACTATTATTTATTTATTGCAATTGTGTCTGGGCCCATAACTTATTATTTTTGTGTTAATAAATAAATATAACACGATGATGCAGTTTTAATTTACGAACCGAACGCTTTCAACGCCGGGAAAGAACTGAACGAGAATATCGTAAATGCAAAAGAAGACGAACAGATTAGAAGGAGATGCACGATGGTCCCGTCACTTTTAGCGGTTTCCTTCAGACCATTGGAATGTGCGTCTACTTCTCATACACTTACACTAATGCAAACACAATTATCGATGTGAACATTCAAATTTCAACAACATACAAATCCCAGAAATTCACAAAGACGAAGTTAACAGGCGATAAAGAGAAATGTTACACCAAGATATTATAAGATACTCAAAAACTCATTTGTGGGTTATTCAGAAAAAAAATGGACCAGTCTAATGAGTAAATAAAGATAAATGTTACTATAAGATACTCAAAAGGCCCTTAAATGGACCAGTCTAATGAACCAAAATGGCGGCTTCATCATTCATCGAAGATCTATTCCTGATCGCAAGTATAGATGAGATTTTTGACAAGCTAGGGGGATGTAACATTTTTTCAACCCTTGCAAAAGGTTTAAAAAGATAGATATGGACATTAAAGATATACACAAAATAGCATTTTCAACAAACAGTGGCCACTATGAGATCCTTCGTATGCCGTTTGGATGCCCTCAACGGTTCAAAGGCGAATGAATATTTCTTAGCCACTATACTGGTCAGTTTTGCATTGCTTGCATGAATGACATCCTTTAAATTTTTAAGAATATCGAGAAACACGGCTGTATATTTTGGCAAATTTGAAACTCCAAGCAGACAAATACGATTTTGTCAGAGAGGAAATCGAATTTATCGTCCACACTATTAATTCAGAAGGTCTTAAGCCAAGTCAAAAGAAAGTCCACGCAATAAAATATAGATAAAAGTTTTGTAGTAATCACAAGGCATATGAGGCGCTACATTTAAGGGACTACTCCAAAATCGTACAACTCTTAAAAAAATACTTGAAGAAAAATGCTAAAATAAAAACACATGATTGAGACTACATAGAAGCTTTCCCAAAACTTAAAGTCCTAATAACAAGCGATCCAAAAGTCGTATTTCAATAAACAAATTTACAATAGTTAAAAACGCAGGTAACTATGACTTAGGGGCTGTGTTCATGCAATTAATAGAAAGTAGACAAAACAGTGGAAAATTAGATTTTTGCCATTTATTGGTCAACAAAATACTTTAAGTATTAAGTATTTATGGTAGAAAGTTTATAATTAAAACCAACTACACCACCGATTTTGGTCAAAATGCGGCCCTAATATCTGGCCGTACAAGATCTAACATCAACCTAGATCGGACATGCATCACCTGCCAACATATCAAAATCGAGACCATTTTTTTTTATAAGACAGACTTAATACGTTTTTAAAAGAGCCAGGCCTTTCGCATAGCCCCTCCGCTGTCTCTGGAAGCTGTCTCCAATTGGCTGTTGCTTTTGGACCTACTGACTCCAGGTCACAACTATTCCTTGAATACTCATCACATGAGCCTTCTAATAATACGGGCCTAATATCTGTGGCTTCTGGCGGTTAACTGGTCACTCTTCCTAATGTACAATGTAATGTACAATACCCAGGCAAACATCTCAAACTTGTAAGATCCGGTTCCCACAAAACCCATATCGGGCATCGAGCAGAGAATTTGTTAATAAACCAAAAAAATGGTAATAGAATCACCGATAACTCTGCCCCCATTCGATCAAAAAACTAACTCCGGCTTTCACCATACACTATCAAAACGTTCGCAGCTTATTATGGAAACTTAGTAAGTTGTATACAAATAGTTTTTCTTTTTATTCAGATGTTCTTGCTTTTACTGAAACCTGGTTGAATTCATCAGTGTCTGCTTTTAAAATTGTGTCATCCAATTACAATATTTATCGTACCGATCGTCTGGGGGTGGTGCCCTAATTGCTGTTAAGTCATACCTGCCTTCAGATCTTATTACAATTAATGTCGACGATAATATTGAATGTGTTTCCGTTCGTATTTCTCTACATAACGATTATATATATATTTCTTGTTAGTATATACCACCGCGATCAGATACAAGTGTTTATTTGCAACACTTATCCCTAATTCATGGATCGAACCACTTTCAACACCTGAGGACCATTATCATCCTACTCTCGAAATAGTTTTCGAAATATTATCTCTGCCTGCAGTCGATTTTGTACCAAGAACAACTCATATATTTAGGAAAACCACCTTTGTTGACTTACATCATGACCTACAAGGTTCTGATTTGTCTTTCCTTGATTCTGCTCTTGAACCACCCATTGAAATAAGTAGATTATATAGTCTGCTTAACTCTGCGCTAGACTTGTTTGTTCCATCCGGAACTTCTACTGTGATTTCATATAAGCCTCCTTGGATTACTCGTCAACATACATATCTGAAGAACATCAAAAATAGAAGTTTCAAGAAATATAAGAATACTGGGTCAGATTTTGACCATTCAAACTATTTACGTCCCAGGTTGACTTTTTGCTTCATTTTAACACCTCTGTGGCCAGTAGTGATTCCGATATCGCTAATTTAATTTCAGAGTTTTTTAAAACCACTTACACGTCAAATCCGCTTATTAATTCCACATCTTACCCCTACTCTCTGCCTTCTTCCGATAATATTTTTAATCCAATTATTATTCCAATCTTCATTCTCTGCGGTCCCAGATCAAATTCCTTGTCGCATTCTTAAACGTTGTGCCTCGGCATTGTCAAAACCTCTTTCCACAATATTCAATTTGTCTTTACGTCACAGCTATTTGTCTGAAGTCTGAAGAGAATTCTTCATTTTACCGCTTCACAAGAAAAGGTAGTCGGTCTGACATAAAAAACCCTAGGGGGCTTCCCAAAATTTTTTTTAGACTTTGTTTCTCACACCGTGCTCAACACACCTGTAACAACCTGCAGCGATCTGGATGCATACGTGGATACCTTCACATCCACAATTAGTGAAGCCGCCCAGAGAGCTACGCCACCTCAGCGCCGATCTGGTCTCCCACCTACTAGGAGGGCGCCCTTACTAACTCCGGAGGCAAGGGCACTGCTGGATCAGAAAAGACACCTCAGAAGGCAATTTATTATGTCAGGTGATCCTGCAACGAAGCAGCTACTTTCTAGCGTCACTAATAGACTGCGTAGGTTGCTAGCGAAAACCCGACAAAAGAACATCGATACCCTGCTGGAGGGAGCTGGC
>VNJM01002670.1:0-10641 GCA_008042475.1 Drosophila kanapiae | reverse complement strand
TAAGTGCAAGCTAATGACATTCTCACGTGTCACTCCCATGCTTGCGACTTATATGCTAAACGGATGCTCTTTGGAAAGAATCACCCTGGTCGACGATTTGGGCGTCCGCCTGGATCCTAAACTCGACTTTATTGATCATATTTCGTGCATGGTGAATAAAGCCAGGGGTGTGCTTGGATTTATTAAGCGGTGGTCGAAGGAATTCGATGACCCTTATGTAACAAAATCATTATATACTTCATTAGTTCGTCCTATCTTGGAGTATGGCTCGTGCGTTTGGAATCCACAATATGATGTCCACAGAAAACGCATCGAATCAGTCCAAAAGAACTTTTTACTTTTTGCTCTACGCAACTTTAACTGGGATTCAGGCCGAAGGTTACCCTCTTATACTAGTAGACTTTTACTAATAAACCTACCATCCTTAACCAACCGTAGAACCATGCTAGGTATCACCTTTATTTACAATTTAATCCGTGGTGACGTGGAGAGTTCTGACCTGATAGGTCAGCTAAATTTCCACGTACCGAGTAGAAATACTAGATCCTTTTTACCTTTAGTTTTGCGCCATTGTAGATCATCGTATGAAGTGCATAAACCCTTTAGAGTTTTGTGCGCTAATTACAATGATATGTACCCAATAACCTCTAACGTAGACAGCCTTCCCCAACTAAAAACTTTAATCCTAACTAACTTACTACGCATGCAACTAAACATTCACCTAACCCTAACAAGCACGTGCTTGGTGTCGAAAGGGCCACTTGAGTGTACTGACCGTAGTGCATCAACGTCCATATATATGACAGGCCTTAAAAGATCGTTGAAAAATCGGTATCAAAATAGGCAGGAGGAAAATCCCATTTAGTCGGAAGGCAGAAGCAGGGCAGAGAACTGCAGACCGAAACATACACAGGCGAAATAAAACGAAAGAAAACAAAAAGATTTCCCTAATCAACACCAAGTAGAACCCAATGGATGTTTACCCTTCGTCGTCCAAGTTCAGACAAGCAACAAAATGGGTCAGGTCACAGGGAAATAACTCCCAGAGACCAGAGACCTGGGACCAGAAAATACCGAATCAGTCTGAGCGAATGTCCGGCCAAAGAACACAACGAGTGAATAATATTTCCCAATACGCGTCGGGTTAGGAAGAGCCACGCAAACGTGGCTGCAGACACAGTCGCCGACGTTACTGAGGAAAGTGATTTACTAGGTGACAACGACCTACTGAATTTTTAAGGGAACACTCCCATCTGCCGTTTGTCGAGCGACAGTTGGATAGGCAAGCCTCTAAAAAGCTTAAAAATATAATAACTGTCGCCTCCTCATTCACTGTGAGTTTCATCCACGGTTCCAGCAAAATCAGAAAAAAATGTTTCATGAAAATGTTCTGAAAAATTAGCACGTTCTTCATTTTAGACACGCAGGCATGTGACACTCTGAATCTGCTTAACAGCAATATCACGTACTGTATAAATTCGAGACCTTTAAAATTTTCAACTCGTGAATTTCGAACGTGTCGACGTGTTCCTATCCAGTCTGATTTTACTTCAAGCAGATGATATCGAAAAGAATTAGGGCGTTTTCGACCTCTAACGAAGCGCTACCCTTAATGCTTCAATCATTGCCACAATATGCACCAAAGACAATGATCCGGTGTATTTAAAACAATACCCGTACCCAAATGGTAACAGGATAACAGATTTCGTCAAAAACTAAATAAATCAGCTATTAAATATTGGAAGTTGATAAGAAGGGGCTTGATAACAATACCAACAAAAACAAGAGGCTCGTCATTGACTTCAGGAAATTAAACGAACGAACTATCGCGGACCGCTTTCCCATTCCAACAAGCATTCCTATGATTCTTGAAAATCTGGGAGAAGACAAGTTTTTCACTACATTATATCTAAGGTCTACCACCAGATATACTTAGCTGAAAACTACCGTGAAGAAAACTACCGTGGCTTAAAGAATGCGGGAAGCCTTTTCGTCGCTAATATGAGAGTGTCCAAGGAAAAAAACAAATTTTTCAAAAAAATGTGTCGAATACCTAGGCTTTATTGTAACCCGAAATGGTGCCAAAGATCCAGAAAAAGTTAAAGCCATCCAACAGTATTCTGAACCGAAAAACCTGTATGCTCTCAGAAAATTTTTGCGACTGGCCAGCTATTATAGAGTGTTCTTAAATACTTTGCGTGAATAGCGCGACCCTAAACCAACATTCTTAAAGGCGAAAACGGCACAGTCAGCAACGCAGCGCATTCGAACGCTTGAGGAACATATTGGCATCGGAAGATATTACTTATGTATCCAGATTTCAAAAAGCCGTTTAATTTAACCACCGACGCCTCGGCAAGTAACATTGAAGCGGTGCTGTCTCAAGAAGTCAAGCCTATCACAATGATATCTCTCATACTTAAACAGGCCGGGACTCATTACACCACTAACGAAAGGGAATTACTGGCTTCAAAGAGCCAGTTATATATATATATGTTATATATTCATGCACTTCAAAACGAACCGCAATCTGATGCCGCCACTATTAATAGTGAAATATCTCTGACCCCCATAATGGAGACCCCTTAAATTGCTTTAGAAATCAGGTGATTCTAGAAGGGGAAGGTTTCGATTTTCTTAAAAGAGAATGTTTGCCAGCAAGACATGCCATATTATACAATTCACTGACAAAAATAAACTTATGGAGATAATATAGCCTGTAGTTAACCCACGAACACCAACTTTTCTGAACCACCTAGCCGTAGTTGGTGTTTTAGTGTCACCGACGTAAAAAATGCGCTGTTCGCATATCAGGAGATACATTTTTATTCATTCGGATAAATTTAATATGCAAAACATTTCACTCTTATCACTGATTCGTATTTCTGAACAAATATAAAAAATATGCCGAAATATTAAAAAACATAATATAACATAATATTATTCTTTCTGTCGTTAATCATGGGGCCTGTAACTGAAAAATTGTTGTGTCCATTTTCGTTGTATGAAATGACTAGTCTATATGCTGTATTGTTGGTGCTATTACCTTCCAAAGACGACAAAATTAGCCAACGAAGTCGTACTAAACTGCAAAGTGTGCGCCAAGGCCAAAACGATAGGAACAAAAAATCAATAACTTGGGAAAACGCCGATACCATCGTACCCCGAGGATATGTTGTATTAGTAGTATATCTTAAAACGAATAAAATATTGGGTAACAAATTATCCCCATTATATTCTGAAGAAAATGCTAGTAACGTCTGTTCGACATACACTACAACCTACACTCCCACTATCATATTACTAGTACCAAATTATTGTTTCTACTCAAAAATTTCCCACAGGTTTCTCTGAATTATTCTCCTTCACATGATCACTACAAATGCTCGAATCACCGATTTCTCTCGGGCAAACTACATTCCATTAGCGGACAGAAACGATTTTGGATGGGAACAGACTAATTTTCTAAGACACTGTAACTTTATAAGCATGGTAGAAGACACTGAAAGAATGTCCAAGCTATTCCCTCAGTCCACTCTATTCCCTAGGCAGAAGTCTGGACTTTATAGGCACAGCATTAATAGTTAGTTAATAATAACCGATGATCAATTGATAGGGTCAAAACATAATAGACAAGTAATTGATAGACAAGTAAATTAATATAGCAACGCAAATGCAGATAAACCAACTCACCGAAACATTGAATAAAATAATTAAAGCAAAAAAATTTAGAACTTGTGGACCCCCAAATTTATATGATATGATTTTGGCAAAAAGTAGAATGTTAATCACAGAAATTTCAAATTTAATTCTTACAATAACGATCGCTCGATCAAACATTATAAGCCCCAAGGTATTTCAGTCCGATTCCTTATTACAAATATTAATTAATTACCCATAAGTTAAGAATGTTTGTAAAAAGATCATGATATTTCCTGTCGTTCGTCACCACACCGTTCTGCAACTTCTAGACAATGCAGTCGCGGAATGCAACAATCAACAACGCGATGTTCTGCAAGATAGCTACGCATGATACCTGTGCCCGCGGAGTATACTCAGGTGGGATAGCTAATTGACGCACGCAGCCCATCCACTTACCACCAATCACCAAAGTAGACGAGGGGATTATTATCATCAACAATTAACCCTCAAATGACAGTATAGACGATGGACCTATGATGACACTAGATGAAATCTATTTGGTCACCTTTGAACGCACAGCCATGATCAACAACGCAAAATACCGAAACTACAACTCCATCCTAAGCAAGACCCCTATCGTCACCGCATCGCCGTTTCCGCCGATCATGGGCCACCACCATGCTGATGCTGAAGCGGATAAACGAGAACAACATAAACGTCATCCAGGAACTGAACTGAACTTCGATTAAAAAAAAAGCAGGCCATCAAGGAAGTCTCCACGACCGAGGACGGTAATGATCTAATAGGTTGAATAGTTAACACTATTAATGAGTAATATATAAGTCGATATAAGTCTTAGGTGATTATTGGATCACACAAGTGTTTTATTATATATGCAGATTCAGCATAAACGACTTTAGGGGCGGTGCCTGGTTCGCATTGGTTCCCGGTGCGGTGAGATATGCTGTTTTTGCTAGTGTCAGCACTTTTTTGAAGGGAGATCGGCTAGCCGTCCGGCCTAGCTTAAGCGAAAGCTGTTGTCATTGAATTGTTTAACTAGCTTTAAGGGCAGCTAACAACGGAGAGAGGTTCTGCCAACATATATCGAACGCGTTCAGGAACGAACGCCACAGTGACGTCACCACCCCCATCCGCGGCGTGGGACATCCTAGCGAACATATTTAATTAATAATAATTTATTTAACCTCGCGCTCCAGCTTAAGAGAGCATAGCTACATACATAAGATATACATAGCTCTCTGCCGACTGTGGGCAGCGCAGATATGGTACTTATCTTTCATTAGGTCTTAAGCAATAATGTTAAAACACAATTGAACGAGAGGCGGCAGTGGCTCCTTTGCTGCTCCGAATTAAATAAAAACATTAAATTGGAATTAAGCAAAGATCGAGTTTTTATCAATGAATCGCGACCGTGACAAGTGATAAAGTAAATAACGGCAGTAGCAGCAGATAAAAAGATCTTCTACATAACTACTTTTAATGAATCTGACGAGTAATCGAAAGTAATTTGATATCAGCCGCAGGAATAATGGGAAAATTTCAACACGAAGAGGAACGAGATAACGAAGGAAGATGAAAAAAATCAATATGCTTCAACGTTCAACAGCTAAGGTAGTAGCCGAAGCAAAAGTAAAAGCGCAGCAGCACCCACGTCAAGATCGATCCAACACCCATCCGGATCACAGCAAGAAGGGATACACAGCCAAAAATCTTGATTGATTCAGCAATCTATAAAACATGAATCTGCAAAATCATACCAGCTAGTTCAACTCTACCTAGCAACCAGTGCGACCACCTAAGCCCATAGGTCCAGGCCATCTGCAGCTGAGAAATGAAACGCGCGAGAGGCGCACCGCCACTTGCGCCATCGAGGCGGCGTCAGCGTTCCCAAACCGGCGACGACCACCTGGCGCAGAACATTCAAATATTCAAATAATTGACTGGAAGTGCAATTATTTAATTAATTTAAATTTAAAATTAAAAATATATATATAAATAAAATAAGTTGTTCGGAACCTTTTCTGTCCAACTAAAAGTATAGCTGGTAAAGCTTTACAAAACGATGGGTAGGAAAGATTCGGAAGATTTTCAAATAACATGTAGTTCATATAATACATATATACTCAAAATATGTTAAATTGACACAGAAACTATGTGCTCCAGTGCAAAAGTAATTAACAAAAACGAGTTATCATTATAGTTTCATCTATAATTGTTTTTATTATGTGCGCATACATGCTCTATAAAGCTTATCTGTTCCACAATAAGTGTGTAACAAAAAGGGTCTTAGCCAAGATATAATTTAATAATAGCGCAAACAATTACTATAAAATGTGACAGCAGCTAACTCTCCATATCTGTGAAATAAAATAAATTTTTGGTAAGTCTTACAAATGTGTAAGCAAAAATAGGGCAATACAGAAGGATGCAGTAAATATACACAAATATACAAGATTCTTGTCGATTCTTTTAAAAGGGCAATAATATTAGTGCATGAAAATAGGTAAGTAATAAATAGAAAAAACTGGTTAAACATATCAAAATTATTAATCAAGTTACGTTAGAATTTAATTACTGTCAAAAAAGGTATGACAATACCGACAATCTTAAATATCTTAAAATCCTACGAAAGAGCAAGAATCAGAAGACCAGGCAGAAATAGATCTAACGGAAGATGAAGAACAAGATCTACACGATCTAACAATTCCGGCGGAAATAGCAGTACCGGAACAAGAAGAAGGAGAATTAGATTAGATTAGATAATGACAGAAGAAAACATTGCCAAACGGGCTTATATTAAGGATATAGCAAATGCTACACCAGAACTTAAGAAAAAAATTCACTTTCGTAGGATCAACTTTGTACACATTACAAAATGAATCCACTATAATTGGAATACATACAAATACAAAAATTACAAGACATAATGGTGCCCGGTGAATCCTCGGATGTTGTTATGACAAAAATGACTAAAACTATCCAAAAGGGTAAACTGCCGAATTCAGAAATCAACAATTTACGAAACCTACTTGAAGCTTCTATTGATGAAGGACTACCAGCCAATCACGCTGAAAAAATCAGCACTAAGGAAGCCATAACCGCAATGGTTAAAAATTGTGAACATGGCAGACTTAAAACTATCATTGAGGCAGGCAACTTCACTACAAAGAAGTCACAAAGTACTTACAATGTAGTAATGAAATGGCAGGCAACGCTAATTGCACAAAAAGTCCAAGGCCAGCGTGGTAATTACAACAACAGAGGTAATTATCGAGGAAGAGGCAATGGCCATGGTTATTATAATAATAACAATTATAATAAAAATTACAACAATATTTATAACCGCAATAACGGGCATAATTACAACGACAATTACAGAGGAAATAATATAGGAATCAATAGAGGCTATATACCAAAAATATATACAAAAAAAAATACCAAAATACCAAAATGGAGGTTATACCTCCATACCTTCATAATGATCACATAATCAATATGCAGGTAATATGTCAAGAAGTTACCAAATCAAAATGCTAACTTGGAGGCGCCAAAAAACTTCGATTAAAATAAAGCAAGGCCACGGCCGAGGACGCTCATGATTTTAAAGGGGGAATAGTTAACACACCAGCGACGGCGTTGTAGCAGTTCCCTAAGTACGCAGTTCCTATGCAGCAATTGCCTGATTCTTGCGCGTGGGCAATTTCAGCGCTTTTAATGCTACACTCAGCCGGCATGCAGGCTATGATTTATCTTTAAGTATTTTTTATGTTCAGTTCCATTTGAGTATTCAATAAAGTAAGAGCTAAAAAGCGCAATCCAAATTTAACTCCGTTAACCGCCGTTAATCTATTAATTATTAACATAATTCTATAATGGACGAACATCGTCCCGCGCAGGATTGATACCTAAATATAATTTTTACACTTTATACAGGCTGAATTGGCCTATCTGGTGAAATGGTAGTGTCCTCATAGTGGTGGACTCCAAAATCAAGCCGGAATGATTAGTTTAATGCCACGATGCTAACTACAACCACCAACCATACAGCATATAGACTTCCCATTTCATGCAACGAAAATGGAACCAAAAATTTTTAGCGACATACATACACTGCGTTTCACTTGAACAGCACATTTGTATATGCAATTTCAATTCTTGAAATCTTTTAACTTAAAAGAAAACTCGCTGATGTTTTAGTTTCTATTTATAGTGTAATCAATCTTAAATATAAAAAAAGTAAAAAAACTTAAATTAAATTAACAATTAATAACGTTTTTTTCTTCAATGGTAGTCTTTTGTTGAAAAATTGTTTGCCAGACTCATAAGCCTTTCTTTCTATTCAGATCCGGCGAGTATGGTGGACAGTTCAGAGTTTCAACATTTTTATCTTTTAAAAAAGATTTTACAACACGTGCAGTATGTATTGGGGCATTGTAGTGCTGGAATGTCCAAGGCAAATGATTGAAAAAATTTTCCAATGGTGATCAATTTTCCAATTGATGAGTCTCTTTCCTCAGATCATGAAATTAATAATTATAGCCATCTGGCCCCTCCAAATTGAACTTTTTTTCATCAGAAAAACTAAGCGCCTCCATTCGTTACACCATGAAATATTAACGCGGCAAAAGGGTAACCGTCCTTTCGTTTGGGGTTAAGCGGTGGTTTTTTTTTAAGTTTCAAACGTTTAAGATGTTTAGCTTTCGAAATAACTCGCGAAACAGTAGTTTTGCTTGCGCAAACACCTGCTTTTGCCCTTATCTTGCTCACAGAGTCATGAGAATTTGAGGCTTCCCGCAGAATTGCACGCTTATCTGTGTCGCTAAGAACACTACTTTGGCAACCTTTCTTAATTTTTCCATAGTTTTGTTTGTTCTTGATAAAATTTTGTACGACTTTTCTGCTTCTTCCAATTTTTTTCGCTATATTAGCTACAGAAAGGTCACAATCAATATAGCTTTGTACTTGGATCTGTTCCTTGTGACTCTATGACCATCCACAACCCATAATTGCACAAGATGATTAAACTATGTTTGAAATTCACAAATGAATCAAAAAAAGTTTATGAATTAATCTCCTTGGCTGCTGAAATGACACTAAATCTAAAATGTGCTATTCAAGTGAAACAAAAAAGGTGCCAGCTTTTGGAGCAGTTGAAAAGAAAATTTCGGTAAATTTAAACGGTACATTTCCAGGCTTCCAATTTTTGTTAGAAGAGAGTATATAAGGAGACGAAAAAATAGGATCAACAATCATTGCATTAGATCAAGCAATTGATAAGAGATGAACAAGTAAATATGAAAAATTTTGTGTGCTATTCAAGTAACACGGAGTGTATATACACGAATGAAAAAATTTAGTCTTCTCAGTTGGAAACAGGGTATTTTTCCGTCGGTGACACTAAAATACCAACTACTGCTAGGTGGTTCAGAAAAGTTGAAACCAAATCATTTGTTGTTGGTGTTCTGCGAACGGATGGTGCCTGTATACCTTACCGAGATTTGATTTTTAGGGGAGCGGGCAGAAAGAGAATCAGCTGATTAATGCATGTTGTGCTTTTGTTTTGTTTACATTATTTGCTTACACTTTATTTGAGAGCACTTGTTATGAATTCTGTTTAATGTTACTATTTAATTATCTATGACTATATATGCAGTTATATGTATATTTGTTATAATAATATTAAAAATATTATATCATTTAAAATATTATTTAAAAGTCAACGCAGTCTTTAGTTACCAAACGTAATTAAATAGTAGTTTTGGAGGTTTTTCAAAACGAAAAACGTGAATGTAGATTATAATTTAAATATATTTATTTCGACATTTTTATTAAAATATACATATATATTAAATATGTAAAAGTGTAAGCAAATCATGTAAACAAAACAAAAGCACAACATGTATTAATCCCCCTATATAATTCCCTTTCCGCTCGCTCCCCTAAAAATCAAATCTCGGTAAGGTTTACAGGCACCATCCGGTTGCAGAACACCAAAAACAGATGATTTGTTTTCAACTTTTTTGAACCACCTAGCAGTAGTTGGTATTTTAGTGTCACCGACGGAAAAATACCCTGTTCCTATCTCAGATTAAATTTTTTCTCATTCGTGTATATATGTATATACATATATGCAAAACATTTCACTATTATCCCAGATTCGTATTTCTGAACAAATACAAAAAGTATGCAGAAATATTAAAAAATATAATATAAAATATATTATTCTTTTTATCGTAAACCCAATGTACGCCCATATTGTTACGGTACCAAGTATGAAAAGTAGCAAAAGACAAAATCTTGTCGCATACGGCTCTCTGGGGCCTGTCGCTAAAAATTTTTGGTTCCATTTTCGTTGTATGAAATGGGAAGTCTATATGCTGTATGGTTGGTGCTACAACACTACTCTTTTAGCTACAGTGTAACGAGCTGTTCTGCTATATTTTGCTCGCGACGTATGTGCGCGGCTAGCTCAGGGTTTGTTGTGTGCTCGTCCCACCAAATTTATTTGTGTGATTGCCCGCCCCAAATGATAACGCACGAGAGGGTTAGCTTATGTGAAATATTCTCTATTTATTGGGCAGCTTACGGCTACTCTTACGGCTACGCTCACTGTTGTGACTCCTGGTTGGAGGCGGCTGCCGCTGGTTCGTCTCCTGGGGCTCCTGTCGTTGTTGGTCGCGCGCTCGCTGCTCGCGACGCGTGGCTTCCGCCGTATTATGAGCTCGTGGCTGCGGCCGGTTCGCCGAGATCCTCGGATATTATGCCGACTCTCGACGGAGCTAGCACGGCTTGCGCCCGGCGGGTCAGACCAGCAGATCTCCACACCCTGATCTTCGGCGGGTAGGACTTCACGTCCGCACACCCTGCCAGAATCGGGTAAGATCGCTGTCTGCACACCCTGCCTACCTGCCGTATCGCCCGCAACCGCCTTCGAGACCGTACACGGACTCCTCGCTCCCGTATCCCCACGGATTTCGC
>VNJM01002600.1:0-13172 GCA_008042475.1 Drosophila kanapiae | reverse complement strand
GGCTGCCCAGATCCCAACGGTGCACTATGAGTCTCCCAATGCTGTCCGACAACGCCATGCTGGGTGCCGGTCAACTGGCTTCCACCAGTGTGGGCATGTGCGATGCCGATGTGCGTCTGTCCCGCTTCTGCTCTGGTAAGAGATCTAAGCAAAAAGAAATCCTTTTCCGAAGACTAAACAATGACTACCGCATCTTTTAGGTGACAATACTCTGCTGCAAGCCTTCCCGGAGCGCCTGAATCGCGACCTGCAACGTGCTCCTTCCAATACGCGTCTGAAAATGATCTCGGCCAACGGCAGTACATAATATCATCGACCGGCAATATCTCTGTTACTCGGTGATCGCAGGGCCCTTAGGTGTGGCAGCACCTTCCGGCCGAAATCGACGGTTAGCAGGTTCGTGTTTAGGACTTCCATATTTGTCACACCGCAGATACTCAGCTCGGTCAGACACTTAAGACTTGCTACGTTGTCCAGGCTGTGGGCCTGGGTCCTAGGATGCGTCATTCTGATACGGAGCACGCGCAGCTTCGTCATCTTCTCCAGACTGTCCAACTGCAAGTGGCTGCTAATGCAGGTTGACCTGAGTTCCTTCAATTGAGGCAAGCTGCTTTGGATCATCTTCAAAAATGTGTTAGTCGTGGGGTCTGTGCGGAGCACACGCAGCGTCTTGAGTATGCGCAAATCGGCAGTCAATCTGAGCTTCGGATCGGACATTATTACGCCCATCATATCCAGTTCAGTAGTCCGGTGGCGAGCCAATTCGCTGAGTAGCAGACGCCAGCTCTTGACTTCGGTGTCGCGTAGGATGACCCTGTTCCAGGCTGCGTTGTCACGAGAGAACATCGCCCAGATGCAGACATTCGAAATATTCACGTATATATTCATGTCCAGATTCTTTAATATGGCGCTTATCATTTTGTTGCCAAACTGCGCCTCGTTGACACTGAAGGTCATCGCCATTCTTAGTTTCTGTTCTCGTTGGCGTTCTGGAAGTAGCGTACGTATTCCGAAAAATCCGACTGACCACCACCAGTTTTACAATGGGAGTTTGTGGAGGGCCCAAAATTTATATCTCCAGCCTTTAATTCAATATCCAATAAGTAATTGAAAAATAAACAACAAAAAATTAAAGCCAAGCCCTTTCAGTTTTAACATTCTCTGTCAATGGTTATAAAGCTGCAAAAACATCTATGTTTTCATTGTATTAGATGTTTCAATGCTTTAAATGTTTTAGTGTTTTCAATGTTTCAATATTTTAAATGTTTCAATGTTGTAGATGTTTCGATGTTTTTACAGGAAAACATCGATGCATCGGTGATAAACATCGATGTTTTTGCAAATCTTTGGTTTCTATGGGATTCCACCTCGCTTATATTACTAAATGATGGCGATATCTCTACTCTCTACCCGCCGTAGGCCTTGTTTTTTCTCTTTTATCTCTGTCGGAATTGTAGACGTTCTAAAGTTGTAAAACAATCCACGTTTGGGACCATCGATGTTCTTAAAAGTAAACATCGAGGTTTTCCTCGATGCAATCGATTGTTTTCCAGCTCTAGTTCTTGAGCCCTTTAAGTGTGACCAGCTGCCGGGGAGAATCCGCGCATCGAAGAAGAACGAAGAAAATAAATTACAATATTTAAAAGTTTTCTGCATCCGTGTACTGCAAATAATTAAAATGAGCAGCGACACCGTCGAGGAAATATGTGATTCGCCGTCGTCTGACCGAATGGCCCAGCTGGAAATCAACATATCCAACACAAATGCCTCTTCCCAGGTAGTACTCAACGACTTGCGGCTCCTGGAGCTGCTGTGCGTGTACCCGTTCCTGCTCAACCGTCCATTTGAGGACGCGGACTACGATGATTGGGGCTGGGAGCAGTTGACCAACGCCTATAACGAGAGCTACGAGGGCATACAGCTGAGCTCACCGTTCACCGTCGCGGAACTGCAATGGCGGTGGGACATATTGCGGCCGCTAATCAATTCGCTGGCACGGGCAATGGGACAGATCCCTGAGCCGATGTGGAAGGTTGTGCTCAAAATAAACAATCGAATGTGCTGTGAAAAGACCAAGAAGAAGGGGAATTCCAAGTGCCAGGATCTTGTGCTTAGCCAGCTGCCTTTTGTGGAGCAACTTTCCCACAGCCAGCGACTGCGCCTCGAGGTGGAGTTTCTTGATCTCATATTGCAAGAGGAGCGCCGCACCAAGACCCGCGATAGGACGAACTCCAAGCACCTGAAGACTGTTCAGACCGAGTACGATCAGTTTTTGGGGACGATAAAAGTCAAGGAGCTGCCATCGAACACTTTGCAGCGTTTGGCAATGGAGGGAAGTCCCAAGATTATTAATGCCAATGAAACGAACCTGGTGATCAGCAATGTGTTTAGCAGCGCTGAGGCAGCCACGATTGTCACCAACGAGCCACAAATCAAGACTGAAAAAGTTGAAGCGGCAGCTCCGGCTTTTAAGCCGCCAACGCCCGTTAAGGCAGTATCTGATTTCGTCAAAAAAGAACCCACCACGCACAACCCCATACTGCGTGTGCCTTTAAAGGACGCCAAGAAGTACGTCAAGAAATGCCGCATCCTGTTGAGACGTATCGATCTGGACGATTACATGCCCCTGGCCACCATCCGACGTTCCAGCCGCTTCGCTGGCAAATAGTAGTTACTAGAGTCTTGTTTTTTGTTTTTTATCAAATGCTCATAAGTTTATTTAAAAAATACACATTACTATAAATTACAACTTAAGGCTATTGTATAATCCGAATCGCATTTGTAATTCGTTTGCTTTGCATTCTTGACAAAAAAAACTAAGAACTAAAACAAACAAAGGGAGCTGGAGAGCAGGGAGGCTGGAGGCGGGAAAACCAGGACAGGACAGTAGAACGAGTTGTACTATGCACGTTGTCTAGGAGAGTGTTCGTTCGTTCGTTCGATGCTTAATCAGTTAATCAGTTATCCAAGTTCTTCCTTACACAATTTCAACAACAACAGTCACATAATGAACGCAATTCAACAGGTGTCTATACGAAAATACAGTCGTCGTTGGGCTGACCTGCTGGCAGCCCACATAACAACAAGAAACAAAACAAGAGGAAGGCAACAAGATGCTGCATCTGCTGCCGCCGTTGGCCTCAAAACAGTTGGTCCGCCAGGTTGCCAATAAACGTGGCCAGGTTCATGGAGGAGCCCTCCTTGAATTTCAGTCCAATCGTCTTGCCGTAGGCTTGAATAAAAATGGCGCGCACTGCATTCAGGCGTTGCTTTCGTCTGCAAAAGGTAACAAAATCATAGTTTGATCAAGGCATGTACTAAGTTAAGGTAAGGAGGTAACCAAAATCAAGGACTATTTCAATTTAAAACGCATTTTTGGTTTGTAATTCATGTTCAAAGATATCCTCGCTTTGTTTCCCGCCAAATATCCTTGATTTAAGTCCTTAATTTCCGAGAGAAACTCACAAGTTAATGCACTGCTTGCTGGCCATGCTGCTGACGCCGCCACCAATGTCTTTGGAGGAACCATTTGCGAAACCGTGCGTTGTGCTGCCATTGCTGATGCTGCTACCGCTGCCACTGCCACTCGATGCTGCATTGATGCTGCAGTGGTAGCCATTGCTACCGTTGTAGATGGGAATGTTCGAGGAGCTGCTGCCACCGTCCGCTGCCGCTTGCTGCTGGGCCACAAACCGCATCATGTAGCTGCCGTTCATCATTGAGTCTATGGAGCCGGTATCCGTGACCACCTGCCAGCTGCCATTCGATGAGGTGGACTCCTGCCGTTGACGCGCATTCGATCCGGGCACTGAGATGGGGCTGGTTCTGGATCTAAAACCAGAGTAGGCCAGTAGAGTTAAGGGTTTCCTTGGCATCGGATAGCCACTTACCGTTTGGGATTGGGCGATCTGCTGGTCAGCGGATTCACTGACGCTGGCGTCGTGGCATAAAAGTTATCTGTTATGGACATATCACAGTTGGAACAGTTTGAGTAGCTGTCGTTGCTATCTTGATCAAAGGCCAGGATGTAGTCCCTGAAAATACAAAGGAATTAGAGCTCATAGTCCTAGAAAAGGAATCCCTGGCAGTACTTACTCCTTGAGCGGCTCATCATCGCAGCCCTCGGACTTGATGACTATCACACTGCTGCCACTGCTGCTGGAGGTCTTGGTCCGCTTGCGATGCTCCACAATGCTGTACTCCTCGTCCGTGATGAACTTGAGCACGTGGAAGCAGAAGAACATAATGTCCTCGCCTCGCTTAAGGCGATCGGGCAGTTGGTGGCCGAACAGGTACCAGTCGTAGGCCAGCGTAAAGTACGCCATTTGCATGGCATTCAGCGATTGATGGATCAGTCCATCGGCCCACAGTGATAACCGAACCAGAGAGACGAACAGTGGTGTGCGATCCCAGCCACTGATGCAGTGTATCAGCAGGCCGGAGCTCTCCTCCTGCACGTACTTGAGCGTGGCGCGCAGATAGTTTTGCGTAATGGCCACCAGATCCCAGTCACGGTACTCCGGCCACACCACATCGATGTCGGCAGCGGGTCCCAGATTCGGTATGTTGATGTTGGCATCGTTAAAGGATTGCTTCCAATTATAGTGCAGGTTGCGAGCCATGTAGTTATTGTCCCGGAACTTCTTGAAGAACTCACAGCCCGGATACGGCAGGGATAGCAGGTTAAAACTCTTGTAATGCTTGTTGGGATCCGCCTTTTCCGACGAGGAAACGCTGCAAATACCATCTTTATTTAGTTATTTAAATCAAAGATATTAACTAAGTTTACTTACGCCATAAAGTATTTGATCTTGCGATTCTCCACCATCAAGTCCACAATGGTGGATACGTTAAGCGTGTGCAGCAGCTGGATGTCGCTCTTGATGACCTCGTCGTAGCTGAACTGTGACTGAGCCTGGTCGTGGATGTGATTGATCAGCGATTCGTCCGTGGAATCAGCGTCGTTCTCCTCGCCATTGGGCGCCGTATAATTGCCGCCGCTCAGGCAGTCGTAGGCATAGTCCACAACCTTCCGGCCGTAGGTTTCCGGCATCACGGATAGCGTGGCCGAGCGGCATATGTACTTGCCGCGATACATGATCACGGGCACGGCAAACCTTTGCCGGCATCTCGCGTACTTGGCCATCGTTACCAGCTCCCGCATCCGCTGGATATCGTACTGGTCCTCATAGATCGTATGCTGGGGCTGCTGTTGCGCGGGCTGTTGTTGTTGCTGCTGCTGCTGCTGCTGGAGTGGATGTGGCTGCTGGGAGGAAGGATACTGTGACTGTGCGGGATATGGCTGCTGGAGTGGATGCTGCAGTGGCGGCTGCTGTGGCGTCTGCAGGGGATTGGCGAACGTAACAAAGGCCTGAATGCCTACACCTTCGCTTCCGGTGCTGCCAGCACTACTGTTCAGGGGCGTGGCTGTTGCTGTCGTTCCCGAAGAGCCACCGCCGCCCAAACCGCCTCCAACTGGACCGAAGAGGCCATTGCCCGGTATCAGCGTTTTCGCCATGTGTCCGTGCTCGCATTCGGGAATGAGTATCCGACCAGGATAGCGCGGACTGAGCAGTCCGTTCGAGTTGTCCAGCTCTATGAGGCTGTAGTCGAGTTTGAACAGGTATTCGCATTTCTTGGAGATGTCGTACTCCTGAAAGATAGCCAAAAGATATAAGAAATTTCATTAGAAAGATAGATTCCCAAAAGATCTACGATCTAAAGATAAAGATCTATAAATTCGATGCAAGAAGACTTTTTTCTTGTTATTAGGTTGCTAAAAAAGTTAAACTATAACTTTGTTTGGTTCATGCTGAGATCGTAAACGCAAGTGACCTTGCCATGTCCATATGCCAGCCATATCTGACTTTGGGTACTCCTCCCGTATTCATAAAATATTTGACGGGGAGCTGGGTAAAGTCAATTGCTTGCATAAATCAGCGATGCCGGCGTCCTAATGGGGCAGCGCGAGATTAGAACGCGGAGTGCAACTGGTTTCTCAATACTATATATGTACATATATATTCTGTATAGTACATTCTTGTCCAGCGAGTTCAATGGAACCTCACGTCCCCGGGTAGGAGAACTGGATTCTGGAGGCGCCGACTGACTATAGCCTATCTCTGCTATTACCCGCTACCAGAAGGCCAAGAGCGATAAGCGTGTGCCGGGGGCAGAGGGGGAAACATTGCCAATACACAACAGCAATTAGCCACCGAGATAATTGCATAATATTCGCCTTTTTGCCAGCAAATACAATTCGTGGTTTTACACAACAAGAAATACATCATAGCAAGCATGTCTATAGAGTTGGTTTTAATTTATTTATAATCTATGTAATTTATCACTAATACGAAGCTAAGGGAAATGATTTCCTTCATTAATTTAAATTTTAAAGTAAACAAAAATCAATTACTATTTTTGGTTTAAAAGCGAATTTTTGTATTGCACTTTTTTAATTTAAGATCTTTTATTGTCTTAAAATTAGTAAAGTAGAGAGGTAAGTAGTAGTAGTAATTAAATAGTTGTAGTATGTAGTAGTAGTAAGTATGTAGCAGTGGTAATAAGTAGTAGTAGTAGTAGTAGTAAGTTGTAGTAGTAGGAGATAAAAGTGGTAGTATAAGTAGTAGTAGCAGTAGTAGTAGTAAGTAGTAGTAGAAGTAAGTGGTAGTAGAAGTAAGTAGTAGTAGGTGGTAATAGTAGTAATAAGTAGTAGGTAAGGCGTTATAATTTATAGCCTACTTCTAGACTCTATTTAAATTGATTTAAAATCGTAGGACAGTTAAAATCTGATCTATATACATATGTATGTACTTAAGTGTATAATGTAAGTGTTCTTCTACCCATTCCAGCTTATATAAACCTAATTCTACAATTAAAACTAACCATATTAAGGTGAAAAATGAAATATAAATATATTAAAATGCTTTCGTTCGAGTCTACTTTCTATAAATAGATTGCAATCCATTAAAAAGTCCTGAGTTCACGCTCCCATTATCATTTAACATCATATACATTAATTTATCGGTGTACACCGCCGATAATTGCAGTGATATTATGGCGAATAAATTCTAAAGGTTGGTATTAGCGCGCTGTTGGCTAAAAATAGCAAATGGCTAGCTAGGCCAAGGGGCGGCAGCCGGCGGGTGGGCGGTGCTGCAGCCAGCTGTCCCAGACAAACAACTAGATAAAAGCATAATAACAATAACAGCGAAAAGCACTCACACACACATGCACACTTGCAAACAAACACCTTGAGGAAACAGGTTTTTAGCGCACACTCACACATTCAATTCCACAAGGAGAAATGTGTGCAAATAATATGAAAAACAACAGAAGCAGAAACAAAAAGACAAAGGCAAAGCAAAGGCTGCGCAAAAAAAATTAGCAACAACAAACGCGAACCAACGAGCAAAACAAACCTGACGAAAACTCTCAGGCGGGCGTGTGAGTAAGTTTGCAAATGTATGGACAGAGAGAGAGAGCGGGAGCGAAACAATGAGAGAAAACTATGAGAGCGAAGCAAACGAGCAAAACAACTAATACGCAATTACAATTACCAAGAAATGACGACGGTAACACGCAAAAAGAAAACAAATGCCTGATTATGGCATTCGTTTTGTATTTTAATTTTTCGCCACCTCCCAAATTGCATAAGAGCGTGGAAAAATATATAAAATTTTAATTTTAAGCGACAAAATCGCAATAGTAAAATCAATGCTGCTTGCTCTCACTCTCGCTACTCTTGCCAGTTTGCACAAGTGTTCGACTTGCAGCTGCCAAGAGAGTTGTCACTTTAGTTAGAAAGTAACACAAACATTTAAAATACGATTTTTTACAGGCATTCGGTTAAATATTTAGTAGACATAATATTTGTAAAACAGAAACGGCTTAAAAGATTTCTAAAAGTAACTTTTTCTCTACATTTTTATATACACATTTCTTATACTTTCTTCCAGCATCTTTAGCTACATATTTCTATTGCTGATTTTAGCTAGTTTTGCTCAACACTGACAGACAGACGAGAGTGGGAGCGTGCCAGGGAGATATCGAAAACAAAACAAAAAAACGCCATCGATGCTTGATGCACATGTGTTTGTGCTCCCAAGTTGGAGACGCTGCCGTTACACATGCACAGGGGCCCCAGCACAAAGAGGAGCGCTTACTGTTGTTGTGTGTGCATTGAACTGCTTGCTTGCTTGCTCATTGCTTCTGTTGCCGTTGTTTCGCCGCCTGTTGCTGTTGTTGCTGTCGCTGCCGCTGCTGCGGCTGCGGTCGCAGATATTTTCTTTGTAAGCGAGTAAATGCAACTGTAACTGGCCGCCGCCGCTGCATCGCTGCTTTCGAAACTGCGCGCCTGTTCCAAAGGCGCTGTAAAACTTAAAAACAACAAACCGACGCGAACCGCAATAGTTACAGCGAACTGCGAGCTGTCGCTCTGCTGTGTGGAAAATAGTTTTAATGCACGGGCTGGGGCCGGCGATCATCGGCGGCGACGGCGGCGGCTCGACGCAGCTGACCCAAATAACAGAACTTAAACCAAAGACTTAAACTCAAAATCGAGAGCGAGACTCAAGCCGCGATGCAGTTTTGCCCACAAACCCGGATTTTAAGCACTCTGCCGATGCTGGGCCACCAGAAATCCAGCAGAAGCTGCGAGCGTGCGACACACTTTTCCATCTCTCTCTCTTTCGCTGTGGTAACAAAGCAGAAACAACATCAGAAAAGCTGAAAAACTGAAAAAAAAAATACAACACGACAACAACAATAACAGAGACAGCAACAGCAACAAGAAACCGCAAAGCAGAAATAATCGCACTCGCACTCGTACAATCGAACCGAGCGAGGAACCACCAAGCGAACCGAACTACACAACTCGACCGAGCACAGGCCATCAGCAAAGGGGCGGAGGTGGAGGAGAAGGAGGCGACAGAGAAGGAGGAAATGGAGATGGAAGGTCGAAGACCATGTTATACCAACTACAGTTGGACTTCGATGGCGGCGACTTTGCATAAGTCGTTGAAGATACGGTATCGAATTTATAAATCCTTAGGTAACAAGATATTAAACTCTAAGTTATTATTTATTATATTATATATATTATAAAATTATTTTATTATTACTTCGTTTGTGTGTAATTGTTAAGTCTAATTATAATTCCTAACAAATTCCTATATCCTTATTCTTATTCCTATTCCTATTTCTTATTATAAAAACCAAACTTTTCGCACTAAGAAATTAGCAGACTTGCGAGCCACTAATCTAATTAAATTGAATAATAATAATATAAAAATCTGTGTTGTTTGCTGAACTAGTTATTCGGAAACTGTCTCAATAACTTAATTCAAAGTTAAACTTTAATTTCTTTAAGCGAGTACAAGACCTTTGCCTAAATTTAATCTTAAATCAATAATAATAGCATTTTTACTTTAAATGCCCACCCTTAATAAATTTATTTATACAAATTATGTATTGTTAAAATAAGTACATTGTGAATCGTGGCTTATTTGGGATAGCGACATCCCCTCGAAGGCGGAAAATAAGGTGGCCCCGGAGCACCGCGGCCGTGTAATGCAACCCACACGTTGCATATTCATGGATCCGCGGGCGGGACAGGGAAATCGATAGAGTTTTCTTGAATGAATTATTCTGAGCTCTAGAACTAAGTTAAAACCTGGCAGAGGCCACTGACCACACCCATCAGTCGTCCGTGAGTCAGTGAGTGTTCCGTGCTTTATTCTCGTTGTTCTTGTTGCTTTAACATGATTTATGCTTGCGCTTTTAAATGTGCAGCGCGTTGTTCCAGAACCGCTTTGTTGCTGTTTTTGTCGTTGGGCGGTTAAAGACCCCGCCCGATGTATAACAAAAAACAAGTTGCGCCCACGTTCCGAGCGCACACACAGAATTGGAATTTAGATCAGGTACGAAATCCAGGTACTGGACACGAAGGCAGTACAGGTTCCCCCCAACGCAATATTTAAATGCTATTCGAAATATCTTTAATGTATAAATAAATAATATATAAAATATATAAATAAATAAAGAAGATCCATATCTTTCAGATATAATTATGAAATCTACTTGGAACTTCTTATCTTCGTTTGCTTTTGCATCTTTCCCGCTTTCTTATCCTATGGCTGCTAGTTTTTGTTTAAAAACATCTTCCCCCTGAGCTAATCTCTAGCTTTGCCCACTTTTTCTCTAAATTTATGCACATCATCCACACCACATCGATAGGAGAGATATTAATGATATTTTAATATGCAAATTGCCGGTGCAGTTGATTTGCATTTGTTTTTTTCTATAGTGCATAAATATCACACAATCTCTCGACAGTGTGTGAGGAGAGACAACTTTCGAAAGACTTTGAAACCGCTTTGTGGGGGAGATGAGTTGGAGATGGAGCCGCTGAGAGGTCTGGGTAAAAAAAACACGTTTGAGCCGGAAGTTTTGGGCCATGTGTTGAGGTGGCCAAGCGATTTTCGCTGGCTGCCCCCCCACACATAAAGACACACATCGCACTCGCGATAATTGAGCGCAATAAATGACATCCAGCCAAGTGGGCGTTACGGACAATGAGCATAGGTTCGGGCCTCGTCGGGAGGGGAGAAATCTATTCATCATCTGCTTAATTTATTCGCCAGACGAGTCGAGTCGAGAGTCAGGAAGAGATTTCACTTCCCTCGCCCACACACGCACTCAACGCTCTGTTCCCACAGTCCCAACAGAACCGAAACTGATTTCCTTGAGGCGCCAATCGCTTTCCTTGGCTTTCTGCTTTCCCAGCAGCTAGTTCAGTGTAATGTGAAAAGAAGGTCATCTGAATAATCCATTCGATTTGGCATAGATATTGGGTTAGCCAAGGTTGCATTTATCTTTTGTCATAAACATTAGAACAAAGCAAGTCAGGTTAAGACCTTAGTTAAACATATTATACTTAAGTATTTATTATATGCTCATTTATCGTAGTATAATAATAAGAACAAGTCCTGAGAGACCTTACTTGTTAGTTATAAATATTTATTCATAAGAAACTAAGTTCTTCAAATCGTTATAAGGCTTGCCCAATTTGTTTGCTTATATTTATATTAGTTTCCGCTTAAATAGCTTATTTCTTCGAGTGCTTTAATAACAAAGTCCGCCAATTAAAATCAATAAACAGCAGACCATACACACTTTTATATATATTTATTTTTCAGTAGAATAAAATTTCTGATCTCCTGGTTGCCATATTATGCATTCGAACACACAACTTAATCCTTCCCTTATTCAAGGCAACATCCCCTTCTTTTTTAACCAACCACGAAGGCCGATCCCCCTCTCAGAGAGATACCCATTCCTTCAAACCGATTTCGAGTCTCCTCTTCCTATGCCGAATAAAAGTACGAGTCGAAAGCCCAAACTCCCACCGAAAATAGTTGACACCGGGCTGCTGCGACGGCATTGCCATTTCACACATTATCGATTTTATCTGCCAGGGAGCAGGCGTCCAGAATTAAGCAGTTGGCGAATCGAAATTCGCAGCATCCGCAAAATCGCAGTGACGGAAAGTTTGCTCCCTTCTTCTAATCATGCTTGCGTGGTGGCTCCGGATGCGAGGCAGTTAGTCCGGAAGCACAAGAAGCTCCGCGAAGCAGGGTGTTCCGGCCGCGGTTAACTGCAACTTTTGAGCAGGGGAGCTCGGAGCAGAGGGACACCTTGCATCTGGAAGCATTGGAATACCCGTCATCTATCGGAGTGGCCCTTAATCGTATCGAACTCGCCACTGCTGCTGCTGCTGCGTTCTCTCTTCTCTGTTCCGGACATGCGCCCGGAATGCTGCGGCTGCCTGCATCCCCAATTTAGGAGCTGGAAGCGCCGTTACTGCGGCAACCAGCTGCCAGATGCAGCTGGAGCCGGGCCCTAGCTAAATCCCTGCTGCTGCTCCTGGGCACCTGGCACAAGTGTCTGCGGTGCGACCCACGCACCTTGCAGCAACAGCTGGCCAGCGGGCACAACTTGCCACACTCACACACCAGCGAAAAGGGGGCCAGCAGGGGGTGACATATGCAAACGCGTGGGCGCAAAGTTCAAAGTGCAACAGGCGACCATAAAAGGGACACAGGCTGCCGAAACTAACAAGGCACAGTGGTAAGGGACGCAAAATTTGTAAATTAGATATTTTATTAGATATATAATGTATAATAATATTTTCAAAATAAAATATACTATACTTATATGTATTAAGCGTTCATTTTCAGTTTGTTTATGACTGCGTGTGCCATTTTTCATAATTAACATAATTAAGCACTTTGACACTGACCCGCATTTCATGGTTGCTTTATTTTTCCCAGCTTTCCACACACTGATGTCAGCTCTGAGAAGCTGGGGTTCGAAATTTTTTTTTTTCGAAATTTGAAAACTGCCCATTGCTGCCCTTCGTTTGCCCATGTTTGCCCACCTTTTATTTTTTTTTGCCCACGTCTAGTTTCCGAGATATGGAATTTCGAAAATTTTTCGAAAATTTTCGAAAATCAAAAAGTTGAATTTTTTGAAATTTTTTTTTTTAAATCGCAATAACTTCGTTTGCCCACGTTTGCCCACCTTTTAGAATTTTGAAAAAATCAATACTTTAGAAAATATGACACTTTGAAAATTTGCTGCTCTTCAACAACAAATAAATCGATTGCCCACTCTTTAAAACTAAATATTTCTTGAAAATAACGACTGCCCATCTCTAAACACATACTAATGTTGATTGCCCACCTTTTATTTTTTTTTGCCCACGTCTAGTTTTCGAGATATGGAATTTCAAAAATTTTTAAAAAAATTGTTCGAAAATCAAAAAGTTGACTTTTTTGAATTTTTTTTTTTTTAAATCGCAATAACTTCGTTTGCCCACGTTTGCCCACCCTTTAGAATTTTGAAAAAATCAATACTTTAGAAAATATGACACATTGAAAATTTGCTCCTCTTTAAAAACAAAAAAATCGATTGCCCACTCTTTAAAACTAAATATTTCTTGAAAATAACGATTGCCCATCTCTTAAAACATATTAATTTTGATTGCCCACCCTTTAAAAATAAATATTTCTCAAAAACAACGATTGCCCATCTCTTAAAACATATTAATTTTGATTGCCCACCCTTTAAAAATAAATATTTCTCAAAAACAACGATTGCCCATCTCTTAA
>VNJM01001086.1:0-11276 GCA_008042475.1 Drosophila kanapiae | reverse complement strand
AAATAAATATATATTTATATAAATATATATAGTTTGAAATAAATATATATTTATATAAATATATATATATAAAATATAAATAAATATATACTTATATAAATATATATAATTAAATAATTGAAATATTCGTAAGTTCAAAAATTATAATTTTATTTAACCGAATTGTTACAAGATATTTTGAAGAACACCGACCGATTGATTTCGTGTCTCAGACTGAACTTGACTTATTGAACTAGGAGGGTTGATGATCAAGCCTCGGTCTCGAGCTTTTCTGGATCCTGGTGGATTTCAAAGATTCTAAGAGAGAGCTTAATTTTGGAGCGTGGTGAATTGATTCTTTAATATCTCTTGGATCTGAGTGCATTCGCTCTAGGATACAAGTCCTCTTTTTGAAATTTAATAATTTTTTGTTTACGAGATAGCGAGTCCGAACTTTGAGCGTGTGAACCTGACAATGGTTGGATGCTTGGAGGATGTTTGGACAATACGAAGTTGTTTAGTCTTCTGCTGGACTGTTGTTTAGTCTACTGCTGGACTGTTGTTTAGTCTACTGGGGACTGTGGATATATCACTACATATATATATATTTTATTGGTTATTTTATACTTTGCATTCAAAATTCAAAATTACCACTTGAAGATGAAGTAAACATGAATAGCAACTAAAAGTATACCTAATGAATAATTAAAAATTTTAATAAACATTCGTAAGAATAGTTGGTCTAAAGCCATACTCGAATTATTAAAAACGATACTAAGATATTTCAATTAAGTTAACAAAATTTAATTAGAAATTAGGTTAAACCAAAAAAGAAACGAAAAGAAAGTGAAATGATAATACAAATATAATGAATATATATGAATATATATGTTATGAATTTTTGTGCAACCTTAAATAAAACTATTAATAAATAAGAAACAAACACAAATTAAACTTTTATTACACCTTAAATGGAATATTAGGAGTTAAGAGTATCTCACACCATGTATAAATCCTAATTATAGATACTTCTCAAACACTGTATATTACAAAACACATCATTATTATTATATTTTTTTTTTTTATTGAATAGATTGAAACAAATAAATAAGAAACAAACAGCAAGGGAATTTCGCTAACTTTTATTACGCCTTAAAACAAATAAAAGGAATTAAGAGTACCTCACACCATACATTCATCCTAATTATAGATACCTCTCCTCCACTGTATATTCAACATAAATCATTATTATTTTATTTTTATTCTTTAGCTTTATTATTATTGGTTTTTTTTTATCTTTATTTGATATTATTAGATTGAATAGCTTCTATAATACCTACATGCTTAGAATATTATAAGATGTAAAAAGGGGGGATCAGTTCATACTGCAAAACTGTTATTAGAATTTAATTTAGACTCTTTAAAATGAATACAGAGGACCAGATCGAAAATTTTGATCTCATTGCATCACAAACGTTCAAAGGGAACATGAACAACATCCTCGTCGATATCGGCTTTGTGTGACCACGAGTGTCTTTGGAAACACTAAATTGACTCGAAGCCAATCAACGCGTTAAGTTTTGGAATTGGTCCCGATAGCCGTCATTTAGTAGTATGACATTTCGTAGTTTGAGTGGCCACAATATTTTACGCGGTGCATAATATTTTTGTTCAAAAGCCCAAGGAATGCAAACGGAAGATACGACAGGGGAAAGCCAACACAAACAGGCCAAAAAAAAGCCTCAGTAAATAAACCTAATATACTAGTTACCAAATAATTGTATAGTGTTTTAATATGGGAACTGGTCCAGAATCTCTTTCAGCAACCATACATGAACCAAATAAATTTTTGCGATTCTTGCTGAACTGCATTTCTTTGGTTGATAATGTGGGAGTCCGCATGGTCCTAAACTTGATTTTATTTCGTGCATGTGCGCTTTGATTTATTAAACGGTTGTTGAATGAATTTTGTGACCCATATATTAGGAAAACCTTATATACTTCATTGGTTCATTCAAAAAAAAAAAAAAAATTGGTTCATCCTATCTTAGCGTATGGGCCTGCATTTAGAATCCGCAGTTCCCAGTTGACACATTAAAAGAACTTCCTACTTTTGGCTTTACGTTTTCTAAACTGCGATCTTCTTTCTCTAGTAGATTTTTCCTAATAAACTTACCCTTCTTATACAAATGTATTAACAAAAAGTAATAAAAGGTAGGGCTCTTCATACAAAAAATCGGTCTTTTGGCGGCTCCAGCGGTAGAACTCGCAGTTTGACTGTGGAACACGCAATTGGCCTAGTCCATAAGATGATTACCAATCTTAATACACGGATTCGAATCAAACTGCAGACTTTTTCAATTTTTTTTTTTTTTTTGGTTTTGTTTTTTTTTATTTTGGTTATTGCTACCCACTGTTCTAACCTTACCCGGGTAAGGCGAATTTCCGCCCGGCAGGACTTCTCACTTCTCCCCAACATATGAGACTATTTTAAGATTTTTATACTACTGACGGCTAAAAATTGTCTAAAACCTTTCGATGACTTCTGGATAAAGGATTGCTGAGCTCTTATCTTTGCTATCATAGTCTTTGCTTGTCTGCAAATTATCGATCTGCATTTAAGAGACGTACTCTTTATCTCTTTGCTGGGCTCTTCGCTCTGGCCCCTGTACCTGTCGCTTAATTTCAAGCTCTGCCGAATTTGTTTTCTATCTATTACTGGCGACGCCTACCTCATATGCTGGCTATGTGGAAACTGCGCTCATATGAAATGCACATATGAAAAATTTCTGGACGTCGAAGCATAGTTTCTTGGAATCGAACTCCTTTGTTAGTCGCACAGAAGGAAAATACCATACAATATCAATAGAGTATTCTTCGACACCCGAGACCTGGCTTAATTCAACAAATCAAATCTTTTCTAATAATTATGGTCGCGTTCTACTAGCCGTCAAATACGATTTGTAATCTAATTGCATATTTTATTAAATTTGTATCGATCCATTTATTAAATTTATCTGTGCTCGTATTAAATTCACTTGCCCAAAAATCCACAAGATCTGTTTTTAATATATACATGCTACATTTGTTAATTGCATGATGTTAGTGATCACTTCAGTAGTTAGGTAAGGTAACTGTCGCGACCTTTTTTGTCGCTAATTACCGTCATAAATTAGATTAATTGCAATAACCTGTCACTTTTTAAAAGGATTTGTTAATAAAAATGCAATTAATTAGGGTTTGCTGTTAAAATCTCAAGAGGCTATGGTAATAAAAATGCAATGAATTAGAGTTAGATGTCAACTTGTCAATAGGGGATCGGGTAATAAAAATGCAAGTAATTAGGGTCACTGATTAAGAGGTGAAGGGGTGTGTGTTTAAACTATACACCGAGGATACGGATTCGTGCGCGAATGCGAGGGATCTATTCCGCACGATCATGTTCAATTTTAAAAGGGACGAGCGCACTTGAAAACTCGAGTGTGTACATCGAAGGATGGGTGGAGGCAATTAAAAAGTCAGCGGTGTCTGAGCAACATGTACGTTTCGAGAAGGGATGCATACTCGCGATCCCTCACTTACAAGAAAATCGGGTCGAAGGTGGCTGAGACACGTGAAAGCGGGAGGGTGGGAAATAACACGATCCTTCGAAGAATGCCCACTCTCGATTCCATACATAAAAAACAGGGATGAAAGCGGGAGAGTGGAAAATACCACGAGTCTTCGAAGGAACCCTACCCCCGTTCTGACACCTAAAAAAGGCAACATTGAAGAGGGATGAGTGTGGGTAAAAACCATTTCTTGGGTGACTTTTAGGATGTTTAGCAAATTTCCCTCAATTTAAAAAGGGATAACCTAGGGGTATTTGGAAGGGGTGAAAAGTCTCAACAGTGAGTCGAGGTCGCTCACCCTCGATCCATAAAATCAAAACAAGACAAAAACAAAATATAAAAGATTGCTGTGTGAACACGAAGCACCGAATGCTTCTTACCAACGATCCCTTACTTAAAAGTGGAATGAGGTCTACCCCTTCCACTTCAGACATTCAATTTCATTTTTTAAAAATCTGTACAAGAAATCCCAATACAAATCCCAACCCAAAATAATGTATATATTTTATTTTTGAGCATATAATAAAATGTTATTGTTCAAGTATAATTTTCAAAAACGATGTTCTAAACTAACATTTGTGTGATCGCACTGTAAAAAAATGACAGGCACATGTATCAACTACATCGACATCATTATGGGCACAGCAACAAGATGAGAAATGGTGTCCATGTACATTGGAAACCAGTAATGTATCAACCATCCTCTCATTAAAATATTATAAGCACTTCTCCAGATATTGCATTGATGTCGTTGTTTTTAAGACTCATCATTTTGTTGGCTCCGTGAACGTCTACTTGCTTAAATTTCCCAAATTTGAATGAAAAAATCCATGGCATCTTTTTAAACAATACGTTGATCCAATCCAGTCTATGGAGTATATTCAACTAGTCGATCATGGATGAGAATGCAATATACCTTTGTATCCATCTCGCTTGGTGAAGTTAGCTCAGTGGAAATTTTAACATCAATCGGTCCTGATTTGACTGATTCATTCTGGTATGAAAGATTAACAACAACAATTGGAGCCTTTGTCATGAATTCCTTTGGAAATAAGAGAGCTCGTGGTTCTCGATTGTAGTAGCTCTCTTGAAATTTTACATACATGTCATACAAGACAGCAAACCGATTTTCATTATATTTAATATTTAAATCCTGATAGGGATATACTTCTGAATTAAGATATACCTTGACATTTCTCAAATTGTTTGTGATTAGTTGTCCATTTAATGTAAATGCAAATTTAATTTCAATGCAATGACAGCGAACATTGATCCCAAATTCATGAAGGACATCAGTTGATCTATTCCCTACATATGAGCCACTAATAATGTTTCACTCCAATCTAATAGAGTTTATTTTCCAAATATTCACCGGATTATCTGAGACGTACAATTTATTATCATGTGATATTAATATACGTTTATTAAATCCAAATAGCTGACCAATTGAACGTTCATGGTTAAAATATATTGTCACATTTTTAGTAATAACTTGAACTTGTAAAGTGTTGGTGTTGCATTGTATTTTTACAGTGTTATGAAGTTCATAGTCCTTGAGTTTATTAATAATATATTTCGTAATATCTTCGAGCTCATATGATCCCACATGTGTTTCTATAACTTTATTACCAATATGAAATAAAGTGTTCCCTTGATCCATATTTTGTATAGAATCGAATGTATAAAAGTCAATGAGTGCACACTCATAATTATGTTTTTATTCAATTTGGGGGAAAAAGTTTTCAGTTATAACAGATGTGTTTCCAGTTAAGGCTATTGTTAACGATGTAGAAATTATGAAGCTTGAGTCTGGACTGTCTTTTTTCTCAATCTTCTGATTATACTTATATGATTATTTATTCAAGAAAAATGAATTGATATCGTCCAGTTTTTAAATCATCATCCTTAGAGATTAAAAGAAATCGTGAAATATTCATAAACGCGTCTTAGTCCATATCACTGTTTACATGATCTCGATATATATGTCGCATGTTCAAGTCATCTTGTTTAAACATTATAATAAAATTTGCATTATCACGTATTAAATGTTTTGGAATATGTGTATATGTTTGAGATAAATAGAACGAATCAATATTCCTATGTAGTCCCATGCAAAAATAGTTTCTGATATTATCCTGCTTTATCATCAAATATCTTAATGGAATTGATTTTAACTTCCTGCTTCTTTCCTTACTAGAACGAATCAATATTCCTATGTCGTGCCATGCTAAAAAAGTTTCGCATATTATCCTGTATCATCAAATATCTTAATGAAATTGTTTTTAGCTTCCTGCTTCCTTCCTGAAATAGAACGAATCAATATTCCTCTGTCGTCCCATGCAAAAGAAGTTATGGATATTTTCCTGTTTTTTACATGCTTCATCATCAAATATCTTAATGGAATTTTTTGTAGCTTCCTGCGCAGACAAAACAGTGTCATTTGCTGAAAATGTGTAATATCCCATTCCTTGTATCGGGTTAACAAGTTTCCAAATACTCATATTTCAAATGTTTGTCCATTTGGACTTCCCATGAGACTTACATAACATTAGTCAAACATAACAAAAGCCAAACAGGGTACCGGTCTGTAAAATAATTTGATAAACACAATACCCTTTGAGGCTCATTTACCTGGTTACAATTACTACGGACCAGGTACAAAGCTAGAGGAACGATTAGCTTCGCGGTGATCGTGGAATCAATGCTTTGGATGAGTCTTGTAAAGAACTTGATATTGCATATTCAAATAGTAAAGAGTTGAGTGAACGTCATAAAGCAGATACAGTTTTAATTGATAGGGATTGGGATCGTGTTAAAGCAAAATATAGTAGTATTGGGGAGAGAGCTGCAGAATATATGGTGACAAACATGTTGAAGGTAAAGAAAAAATTCGGGATGGGTACAAAGCAGCAGAAAGACAAAGTAGTAAAAAAGTCTCTTGTTTCAATAATCATAAAGGCTACCAGCAAATAGAGAAAAAACAAAAAGCACTTGACTTTTTGAATGCAGTTAAAGTTGCTCGCAAAGCAGTATCTAACTCTATGGGCTGTAGGAAAAATGTAGTAATTCCACGGGTTATATCCATCCCAAAAGTTTGTGGTTTCTTGCCACTGGTACCTATTTTAACCGCCCTTAGTGCTGTGGGTAGTTTAGCGTCAGGTAGCACAACAATGCAGCAACAATGCAAAGATGGCAAAAGCACAGCTTCAGGAAAACCAGAGACATAATAAAAAAATTGAATCCGTAGCATTGGGAAAGGGATTGTATTTACAACCATAAAAAAATATTTTCAAAAAATTAAAAAAAAGCACAATTCAAAAAACCACGAAGAGAGCTACCCAAAAGAGCATATAATGAGATTTGCCTTTAAACATATTCCACATTTTCGGGGAGTCTATATGAAAGATGAGTTGCCTGCCTCAATTCCCACATCATTTTGAGTGTGAAAAAATAAATTTAGCAGACTCATCATCAAAAGGAACGCGGTGGTTAGCGTATTTAAAGAAAGGGTTAGAAGCCTTATTTTTTAATAGTTTTGGAAATTTACAACCTCGTCTTGAAAATGTTAGATATTTGGAGAAAAAAAAAACGTAGTTACAAATATCATCCTTTTAAAAAATTTGGTACTTTCAGCTGTGGACATTTATGTCTACAATTTTTGTTAGAGTGCAATTCGTCTCAAGTTGTTTGTATACCCGCAATCTGAGAGGAGGCATTCCTTTGAATCCCTTTCCACACCACATGCAAATGGTAGTGGGAGAAGAAATGAGTTGGCTCGTCTAGGAAAAATATCATTCAGCAGGGAACACTCGCCGCAGCAAGCATTTTGTAAACACAACGCTTCAACACCTACTTCATCGACCAAAATGAATGCAGCCGCCATCAGCTCCAACACCGACTCACCACCAGCTCTACAACCCGATCAAGGACCGCTTTGCCTGTCGACGTCACCCAAGCTGATTTGGACGCCCTGATGAAGGACATCGAGGACGACCCACTCATACTTGCCTTTAACTCATGTAGAGCTAAAGGTAAACTCCAATTTAAGTGTCTGTCCTGCTACATGGGGTTTGATATTATTAATGCGAAGGGAGTCAAGGGAAAGTTTGGGTCAAGCATTATGGTTGAGCTTCCGAGCTATTTTGTATACCTCCCCGATAGATTCAGTCATATTGATGACTGTATATTCGATTTATTTTCGAAAAAGCGGTACATCCTAAATTCCAAAAATCCATAAATAAAATAAATTAAATAAAATATATTTGAACATTTTAAAATGAAATTTTTTTAATTGGAAATGGGATTACTTTTCAGCTTATAAATAATAAATAAATTATATATAGATAAACATTTAATTTTTTTCTTTATTCTTCTTTTTAATAATTTTTTTTAAATAATGAGAAATATGATTTTATTTTATGTAACAACATATCTGGTATCAGACTAGCTCTGTTTATCAGATCATATCTGATTATCAGGTCTTTTTACCAGGTCTGATTATCAGATCAGGTCTGATTATCAGATCAGATCAGGTCAGTTTACCAGGTCTATTTATCAGATCAGGTTATCAGATCAGGTCAGATCTGTTTAACCAATTAGCTTGTCACATCAGGCCTGATTGTCTGATCAGGTCATCAGATCTGGTATATATGTAACCGATTGGCTCACACATCAAGTCTGTTAACTACTCTACACTCTCCTTATTCCTGCATTATCAAGCAAAGTGTCTTCTCTCACTTCATCTCCATTGATATTAAGTCAACCCCCGTCGCTTGAAGAGTGTTAAGAAAATGTATATATCAGTGAACTACAACGAGATCGTATTTTGGATAAAAGTAACAAATAATAAAATTGAATTTGATGATGGAAAAAACTTCGAACTCACTAGTGGTTATATTTTTTAGTATTCCACAATGTACCAAGGAATTATAGTACAAATGATCTGGAAATATACAATGAAATTTTGTTAAAAACTAATTTGTACAGAAGAAATTTTCAATCAGATGGTCAGGTTAAAGAAACGACGACATTAAAATATTCCAAAATTATTAAGTCACTTTTATTTAAATCACCCATTGCCGAGTCAACACCTAAGCGCATCAACAAAATTGTAAGTGGCTCGGGATTTATGACACTTGAAACGAAAAAACCCAATTATGTGTACTGGGACGATCCAAATAAGCTGGTAGAACGTCTACAACTGCTAATAGCGTCGTAATCAGCCGGAAATTCAAATCATGGAAATGAATTTACTTCAATAATCGAGAAACTGAGAGAGGCTCAAATTATATCATAATTTGGTATATACTTATGTAACAATATTCGAATTGGATTTTATTCATCATGTCCGTTGACAAGTTTGGTCATTATTTAAGTGATAAACAGAACTCCAATAATTTAAAACGATATGAGAAAACTATTCCAGGACTCATCATTGATACAGATGGAAACTTTAATAATAAATAATAATAAATAATAAATAATAATAAAAATGGATCCATTCCACAAGAGAAGACCTGCAGAAGAGAAGAAGAAGAAGAGAAGAAATGCATGCTTCCGCACATAAACATTTTCTACGTCGCATAGTTACTACAAAAGGAATTAATTGTTGATGGCAAGCTGAACTGGTGGAAATGGGAAAGGACTCCTCAAATAATGGACATCGTTACCTGCTAACAGTAATCGACACATTTTCCAAATTTGCCTGGGGTGAGGCAATTAAATCTAAGACTGCGAAAGCTGTTGTTGAGGCAATGAAGAAAATATTCAAGTCTAGACGTGAAGTGCCTAAGAATCTACAAACAGATGACGGAAAAGAGTTTTTCAACACTCGCTTTAAGGAATTGATATCTCAATATAAAATCAACCACAATTTTACATTTAGTACATTGAAGGCATCAATTGTTGAACGCTTTAATAGAACATTAAAAGAACTCATGTGTACGGAATTTTCTTACAAAGGAACCTATAAATGGATTGAAATGTACAAAGAGTTGATTAACGTTTACAACAATAGGAGGCATAGAACAATTGTAAACAGTGGGAATGAGAAACATATCTTGAATAGAACATTAAAAGAACTCATGTGGAAGGAATTTTCTTACAATGGAACCTATAAAAATATGGAAATGTACAAAGAGTTGATTAACACACAGAAAAGGAATGCTTGGTGATAGTGTGGGCGATTAGGAAGCTGAGGCCTTACCTGGAGGGGTACCACTTCAAGGTAGCTTATGGCGTTGAAATGGCTAAACAGCATCGAAAGTCCATCAGGCCGAAGAGCCAGATGGGCTTTGGAACTACAACAGTACGATTTGGAGATAGCGTACCGGAAAGGCCAACTAAACGTTGTAGCAGACGCCCTATCGAGGTGCCACTGCCAGAAACCGTGCGACAGATAAAAGAAGCGACCAAAACGGCAGACAACACAAGGGAAAGTTCTTCATGGGTCAACGAGATGCGGGATAGGATCCAGAAAAATCCTCAGAAATTCTCCGATTTCAGGATAGAAGGGCCGGCGTTAAACAGGCACATTCCACACCGAGGAGGCAGCGAAGACGTAGTGTCTTGGAAACTGTGTGTGCCACAGACAATGAGGGAAAGCGTGCTACAGGAGAAATACGACTCGCCGTCGGCCGGACATGTAGGCAGTCGAAAAACCATAGCCAGAATAGCAGCTAGATACTACTGGCCAGGGATACAGAGGGACATAAGGGCATACGTCAGGAGATGCGAGATGTGCCTGAAATACAAGCCGAGCCAACTGCAGGCCGCGGGGAAAATGCTCACCCAAGTGGCGGAAGAACCGTGGGCGACAGTGTGTACGGACTTCGTGGGACCCCTACCCAGATCAAAGCACGAAAACCAAATGCTGTTGGTGTTGATTGACAGGTTCTCCAAGTGGACCGAGTTAGTCCCCATGCGAGGAGCAACAGCAGAGTCGCTGCAGAAAGCATTCCGCGAGAGAATCATCGCCAGATTTGGAACGCCAAAAGTAATAATAACAGACAACGGAGTACAATTTACCAGTAGGACCTTCAACAAGTTTCTCGGAGAAATGGGGATACGTCACCAATACACGGCGCCGTACACACCACAGGAAAACCCGACGGAGCGGGCGAATCGGACGGTGAAAACTATGATCGCCCAATTCGCCGGACAGGACCAGCGAACCTGGGACGAAAACTGGCCGGAAATAATGCTAGCCGTGAATTCCAGCGTATCAGACTCCACGGGCTACTCACCAGCATTCCTGACGCAAGGACGAGAGCCCAGACTGCCGGGCGCCATATACGAAAAGGAAATCATGGGCACAGGAAGGCAAATCGAGATGCCTAGCGAAAATGCGCAGAAACTAAAAGAGATCTTCGAGATTGTCAGGAGAAATCTGGAATTCAGGAGAGCCTGTACGAGCGGGGAAAATTGCACAGGGCGGGAACAAGGAAAATTGGAAATTATGAAGCGAGGCGAAAAGGAGAGAATCGGCTTGTTTTTTTTGCCGAAGGAAGGGGAGAGTGTGAGGAGTTAAGTTTGGGGAATACTAAAACTCCCCACAACTGCAAGTGTATGGGATCGCGGCGGCCAAGGGTAAATAGAGGACGGCCAAGGGCAAATGAAGAACTTTCGCAGACTTTGGACTCCAGCAGCCAAGGGCAAAGCGGTCAACCTGGAGTGGCCAAAGGAGAG